>JBBPOH010000634.1:0-11684 GCA_038091335.1 Phylloporus arenicola | reverse complement strand
ACATCCTTCGTCAGAATCGTAGGAAACGAGGTCTGAGCTGTTCTTCGACGAAGCGTTGCCGCAAACCTGGGATGACAATGTTCGCTGTCCCAGCCATGAGCGCTTGAGCCACTACATCTCACATACTAAATTGAACGCTGTTCATCAAATCGACAAAGCCTATCCCAAACAGCCCGTGACGTCACTGATTGATCAGTGCCAAGTTGCCAGCTGCCCGCGCTGGCCCTCAGGCCTCACGCATTATGAGCAGGACGAGAAACAGCCCGAAATTGCTTTTGCATCTGCTTCGCTGGCAACTGCACCAACTGTGTCTAACGTGCAAGTCCCGTACAGTGCTTGGATGTGCTGTGGTGGATAACGGCTGCACCAAGGTCACTGAGCATCTTCCGTCATACGTCTGTCAATTGATCGCCCAGCACTTGTCCTCGGGAACGATGGCGCGGGGTGCTCAAATGCCATTGGGACATCCATTGCCCACCAGGGATCTGCATAGTCAAGACTCGAAACTGTGTGATAACCGTTCTGGCTCACAGTGTGCACATAGTCCGTTGGATGGATTAATCAGTGAATATAAACAATCAGAATTCGCGTATTTATCGACTCAGGGGGCAGAACAAGAGACAAGACACAGAAACCTCATGTAACTCAACCGCTATATATGACAGAATCACTATCACATACAGAGCAGTGGGGCCTATGTTCTTCAAGCATTGTTCAACAAGATGCAGAGATTTTGAGGAGAATCAGAACATCTGCGGTTCTAACTTCTTGTCAGGTATGAGATGAGATCATAAAAGTCTATTGTGAGGCCGTCTGAGGACAAAAGCGTTCTTCAACAACGCTAGTAAAGAGAGTGCAAATAATTTACAATTAAATGTGTTACCTAACAAAGTCACACGAGCCGAATCTCTTATGCAGGATATAAAAATGCCGCTTTTACCCCTTCAATTCCGCAAAACGCGTCGTGTCAAGTAAGGCAAGGCTACCTCCATCTAATATGGACGCCGAGCCTAGTCTTGGATATCTTTGTGCCACCTATAAGTAACTCCTGTGCTTTCTCTCCGATCATCACACCTTACCAAATTTGGTTGATGGAGTTCTGGTTCGGTCGTTGGCCACGAATTATGGGTCGAAAGAAACCTTACCTAAACGCGAGCAATCAGAAACAATTCGACGGTAATTACGATAACGACGATGCAGAGGGTGCGTTTCGTCCTTATTCTGGTTATTGTGTTGATCCCCTGCTGTTTTTGATTGCTGTGATGACAAGTTGCCGGTACTTATCGTATCATTCCTATGCATCGATGATTAGTCGGACCAGGCGTTATAATCAATTTGGAAACGAATAAACTGCAACGGTTGGCTAATATTACTTATCATAGGCAATGAATGCCTCGATTCAATTCTTCTGATCTTTGATTGGTGTATTTATACTCGGGTATGCATGAACCAATCTTTCCCGCAGCCATGGAGAACGATCCCAGCGTTGATGAACGCAACGCCAACCTCGCCCTCCTCGCGCAAGCGGCCGTGACGGAACATGCACTCACTCCCCTCCAGACGATGCGCAAACACTGGCGTGCATTTCTCTGGTGCAACTTCATGTGCGTTGGCGCGCTCTCGTGGGGATATAATCTACAGGCGCGTCCTCTTCGGTCTACACAATGCGTGTCCTGAGCTTGAATCTAGGGTAGTACAGAAGCACTGTTGAGTATCCCCAAGGCTTGTCGACTCTCTCTTCTGCCCCTAGACTGGAATGAGGCGGTCAACATCGTCAGCGTCATCGGTAACATGTTTGGCGGTCTGTCCTTGGGTTGGATCTCGGATCGCTTCGGGTAAGTCTTTCTGCCAGGTCTGTCTGCCCTTGCTCACTGGCGCTGTAGGCGACGCGGTGGTGTTTCCGTCGCATCTGTCGTCTCCATCGTCGGTGTCTTAATCCAGTTCGTCGCGCCCATGAAAATCATGCTCGTTGTCGGGTTCCTCATCAACGGTTTTGCTTGTGGTTCGCTCGTCAAATCTGCATGTGTTCTCGCTGCCAAACGGTATTGTTTTAGGCATGTTTATCTCATGTGCAATCGGATACTGCGCAGAGGTATCTCCACTTGCTCTACGTGGTATCACGACCACTGCCGTGAGCCTCTGGATTGTTTGTAAGTTCAGCCCGTATGTCGTTGCATCGTGCCACTGATGCTTTCGAAGTGGGTCAATTGTAAGCATCGTTTCTTTTCCTTTTCCTTTGCCTCGAAGACGCCCCCGTCTGTAGCATGTCCAGCAGTCTGCTATCTATAAGCCCCGAGGTTGTCTATTCATGCAATCTCCGGTTGTAAGCGACTTGTCTTCTTCATCCATGCTCTCGTGATTGTTGTCCCAGTGCTCTCCGATGGATATTTCCCCTTATCCTCTTAATCGGCCTTCCGTTTGTGCCCGAGTCCCCTTGGTGGTTGGTACGCAAAGGCCGGTATGCAGCCGCTGAGCGTGCCCTCGCCCATCTCGGAGGTCCAACAGTCAATGTTACCTTCCAGCGCCAGAAAATCCAGGAAACGATTGAACTTGAGGACTCGTACACCGCAACATCGACGTACATTGATTGCTTCCGAGGTATACCATTCTCATTCCATATGCATTGAACAACATCTGACCCAAAGGTGCAGGCGAGAATTTGAGGCGGACTGTTGTGGCCGTGATGGTGTTCGTGCTCCAGCAATGCGCAGGTACGGCTTCGCCTTGACGTACGTCCACTGTGGTGACCAGCGCGGCTTTCAGGTATGGGCTTTGTCTCGCGGCTCAGTACCTCTATGGGTTATACCTATGCCGAAGCATCCTTAACCTCTATACAGGTGTTCGGTAATCTACTGACGTTTTGGACTGTGAACCGGTTTGGTCGTCGGTTCTTATTTAAATGGGGCATGGTCGCGTGTGCGTCCGCCTGCCTTTCGATCGGGATCGCCTACGGGAGCGCCTCAGACACGAACTTGCGGGCCGTCTCGCGGGCCGTCTTTTCACTCGTACGTCCCGTTCTTGTGCTGTCGCTCGACTGACTGTTCCGCAGACAATTATATACAATTTTGTCTCCCAAGCCAGCATGTGAGTCCCGAGCGCGGTTTGGTTGGACGTGACTGATGCCCTGCAGTGGTCCACTCGGCTATGTCCTCTCTGCAGAGGTGCCGAGCGCCAAATTGCGCGTCAGGACAGTCGGTATCGGTATATGCGCCAACTCGCTCGGCGTAATGCTCATTAGCATAATATTTTCTTATACGTGCGTTGCCACTTCATTGCGTTGGCGAGTGCTGACTCGTGCAGGGCGAATTCTTCCTATTCTGGCCTGCTAAACTTCATTTGCGTCATAATCTTTGGCGTGTTTGGATTTGCGGGCAGTATTTGGGCGCATTTTTTCATCCCGGAGACAAAGGGACGGACCGTTGACCAGTGCGTGTTTCCTTTTGTGCTTTGGCGGGTCTGACGAGACACCCCAGACTTGATTTGTTGTACGCAAAGCGGGTACCTGCGAAGGATTTCGCATCATATCGGTTGCAGGACGATGGGGATGAATGGTGATGTACTGGGGGCGGAGCAGGTGAGGGCGTTGAGTATCTATGAACTCTGTTTTGTGGACGATATACTACCCGTGTCTTTTGTATTTCCAAATGGCTCTTGTCTCCAACGCCTTGCTCTTCTCGAGTCTCCCACATCATCCATCGCAGAAGACGCGTTTTCAGCCTGTCTTCGTGACCGATTTTTCACCAAAGCAAATAAGCAAGTTCCTGAGCAAGGCCAGTGTTTTCCGAAGCCGCCCGTTCTCCGTTCTCCCGCCTCCGAAAAGGCAAATGTGGGTGGACGAGTTCACGCGCATCTCCCTCAATTCACATGAGGAGTTTGCCAGTTGTCTCGTTTCTCTAGATTCCTTCCCTCACTCTTCCGATCTGATCTCGACAGGCAGCCAGTGGCAGACGAATCTCGGAACGCTGGCAACTATACCTGTAATGCGCGCCTGTCGACAAGGACCCCTGTTCACATCCCATTGCCATGACAAGAGGGTTTGTCGTTGACGCTGATAGGGCTTTCAACTCGACAGATCCCAAGTACTTCCTGCAGGAACTCTGGGGCGAAGTAGTGGATGTCCCACATCGTCCGTGACAATGGCATCGGTGGTGCTGCGCGGCTGAGTTTCCTCTTTGCCGCTGCACGCTGCGCCGCAAAGAAAATGCCAGGAGAGTGATTCAAGCTCTACCTCACAGCCTTGACTGCCCTCATTTGTGTACTGAACCCCTGAGTGTTTCGTTGTGGGCCAAGTCCCCAACTCCTTTCAACTTATCGGAACTGAGCTGGCAAGCATAAAACGACATGTCAATGCCTGACTGACGTCAGAAGAGATGCTTGCGTTTCCTGCGTCGCCGACAAAACTGAGCAAGAGCGAATGGGCATCCGGGTCTGCATTGAATCGCTCTGTGCGACTGTTCACATTTCAGCAGATCATCCTGCACATGACTTGGAGAAACCGGAATTTTGCAGCTTGTTATATGACGATCGGTGAGTCCAGATGAGGTGATCCATGTGGCACCACCCCGTCGATTCTGCGATGCAATCTGCTACACCTCATCGTGCCATCATGTGGGTGGTTACTGATTGCCCCGCATCAACATTTTACAAGCTGATATGATCTGGGTGAGTCAGGCCATCTGGAGAGGTTGTTCCCCAATGGATCAGCACATTATTTGCATAGTACATCTCGCTCAACTGTACATGCACCTCAAAGCTCGTTTCCGTCTTGCTTTGCCGATCTGCTCTGTGCTATCAGTAATATTGCCAAATGGCCATTGGACTGATGTGGACTGATACACGCAGACTCAATAAATAAACGTATGACGTGGTGCGCAGCCCCAGTCTTACAAACCCATTTACCCGATGGGTGCGAGAAACATCCGACAGCTCAGTAGCGATGGGAGTCCTGCTCCACTATGGTATCTATACGCACTTCTACATCCCGGTTGACCACCTGACCAACGAAAAAGGCGAGTGAGTATAATCACAGTAGGCAGAAAAAGCAGGGCACTCGCCTTTTCAGTATGAGATGGCAGCAAACCTTCTGGGCCAAGCTCGGCGATATAAGATTGGTCCGCAAGTCTGGATAGGCTCAAGGAAAGGGGACCCTCAGATTTCGCTCGAATGTGATGCCGGGCATTGAGTCTGTGATGAAAGACAGATATGGTAAGCGCTCGAGTAATGAACAGTGGTTTATAAACATTCTCCTGAAGACAAGGGAAACTAGACGAGAGAAGACCCGCCAGGAAATGCGAAATTACAGACTTACAGGGCAATATACGAGTTGACATGCACTGAAGGGGGCAAGTTCTCAGCATGGGTATAAGATCTAGTGGAGAGAATGCTCACGCTGTCCAAGACAGAAGTACAACCCGATGAAGATGTACGTTGAGGGCATCGTCATGTACTGATATACGTGGTAAACAATGTTGCAAGGCAGTGTGGCATGGGAGGTCACTCACACAGATAGCTGCAGTTGTGGCACCGGCCCTGGTGGACGCTGCTCATCGACAGGTGTCATGACAAGGATCGGAGGAACGTGACGTACGCTATGAATAAGCCTATCAAACATGTAAGACACGCGACAATCCAATACAAGGTGGATAACCTACCTGTCGTGACGGTATATGTGATGAGGGTCTTAAGCAGTGTGTCCGTCCTTGAGTAGTAACCAATATATAAACAAACAGTGCGATCGAGACGAAATCACATTACTTGTGAAAGCCGGTTCTTGATTTGAACAGATGGTAGCAGAGAATGACGGCCACGAAAATATCCCCGAACATCTCTACACCAAAGATGATGTAAAATAGAGTCTGCAAGGGATATGAGGTGAGGAATCACGACCGCGAATCGGTGCATAGACTAACGGAGCTTGTCTTGGATTCTTTAAAGGATGCATGGATAAAGCTAGTTGATCCAAAAAGTCTATTTCCAATCAATAACAAAGGGATGTCCGACCTACGCTTCCGAGGTAAATGCTGTAATGCTTTCAATCATTGAATTAGTCATCGCCAAGAAAATACTCACTCAAGCCAACAACTGCAGAGGAAAAGTGTGAATGATACTTGGAGAAAGAGGCTCTCGGACTTGCTTACCTAGATCACAAAGATTCACCACGCCCTGAGAAGATGAATCAGAATCTCATTGGTCACCAATGTAAAGAACTCGACCCACCGCAATCGACGTCAAGATAACATTCCCGCTGACTATATATGAAGTCAAGAAATGCCATGCACATTGAAGAAGATGCCTACGTTTCCATGCCCGCCAAGAAAATACACTTTGACTTCGTTACGAACTGATGAGACCTAGTTTCCAGAGAAATCACTCACGAGCGTATCGTCATATTCGTGACCATCTGAAGTCAAACGGTTGAAAACGCTCTTGACACCACAAGTATTCGAATCTCACCGTCACCGCAAAATGAATCTGGCGGAAAAACCATCTTAGAAAGATGAATTATCAGAACCAGGCAACTCACAATAAGGCTCCTAAGGTGGTTGCATGTTAAGCATGTCTATGAGAGTGCAACCATGATTACCTACCACACAGGCTTCGCCATTGCCGCTGGATTGAAGTAGTTTATCACGAGGTAATGATAGATCATATGGCCGCACAGACACATTTCCAGAGTGTCCAGAACCCTAGAACCGCGTTGAGGCGCAAGAGAAGTGGACTTAATTCTGCACAGACCATAGGAGAGCTACCTGCGACCATGAATCGGAAAATTAGCGACGAGACGGGTCGATGAGAATAGAGACGTGCAAACAATCTCA
This sequence comes from Phylloporus arenicola, assembly GCA_038091335.1. Lineage (NCBI taxonomy): Eukaryota > Fungi > Basidiomycota > Agaricomycetes > Boletales > Boletaceae > Phylloporus > Phylloporus arenicola. Next base: position 4,866 of record JBBPOH010000634.1, on the reverse strand, counting down.
AGATTAGCGGATCATTTGTATATCGATGGTAGTAGATGAAGATCTGAACATTTATGACCCCCCAAAGGCTGAGAAGCGTCAATGTGATATATCGCTTATATACAAATAGGCTCACGTTGCAGCACAAAGCCCGCCAATGAGGAGTGCTCCCAGGGTGTTGTCCACGTTGAAGGGGAGTGTGGATGAAGAGGACATGGTGAAATTGAACGACGGTTCCGAGGTTGATGTTGATATAGGCTGGGACGCGGCAGTAACTGCCAGCGTCTCCTCTTTACTCAGCATTCGTTTGGGATCTGTATTACTATGAGGATCACAGACCGTATTAATCGAAAGAGCCGGGATCGTGTGTCTGGACTACCTGTTACCTGTAGGAAAAGCATAGGTATCCTAGCGCTGTCTATTGTCATGGGGATCCAAGTTTACCTGTCCCTCTGTTGATACCTTGGAGAGGTCCTGCTTCGTGAATGGCGTTCGTGTTCAGATACCAAGGCAAGGGCAAGGGCACGATAGAAAGCAGGTGATGCCTGCACTTGGGCAAGAAATCCCAAGATGCGTATGCCATCAGGGCCATCCATATGACATTGTGTCCACCTATGTATGGGGTCACCCAAAAGGAACCGGAAGTGAGGTGATAACGAGTTGTCAGCGTGCGTACGGGATCACGGTGATTGGAAGATGTGTCGTCAACTTCAAACGCTAGTTCCGTTACTCTGTAACCAGATTTTGGGCACCGGGATGTGTCCGTTTTCGCCTTGATGGAACTCAGAAGTTGCAGCTTCAGATCGGTGTCAGGCTGTCAGCGCTTCAAGGGTCACCAGTCTAGCTTCAAGCCTCAGACATCCTGTTTATCACAGAACCATTTCAAACGTGGCAAATTTTTGAATTAGAAAGCATGTGCATTCGTTAGGTTCGTTCATCTGCAATGGCGGACGAGTGACGTTATCGCTTGACGACTCCAGCTATTCAATTTGCTCTTCATCAATCCAAAACGGGCTTACTTACCCTTGGGGGGGGAGCTCTTCCATCGGGTAGTTGTGCAGATAAGTTACTGAAGATGTGTATTACACACCGTTTCCGTGAACCTCCATAATCCTGCCAAGACCCTCGATTCTTACAGTCTACCCGAGCACGGGTCCACACAAGGATGTAATGCAACTTCTCTTGATGAGCGCGCAACGCGATCACGGCGAATACGCTTAATTCTCTATGCATTCTGATGAACCGGACACAAGGCTGGCAACACCCCGTTGTGTCCAGTTCCGACAACCCACGCCGTGCTGCCCCATTCTCGAAAGAGAATCGGGTCTTCAGAACTTCTTGAGAGGCAAAACTATACTTCCCTTGGCAGGATCCATGCTTCTGACGTGGGATACTTCAAAAAGTATGCGTGGGTAGTTCACCACTCCGTTTTCCATCCGTACTATCACACCCGCGCTTCCTGGCCGTCACGTCTTGATTCGTTACCCCCTTCAATTGAATGCAAGATTGCACGGCGATGTGGCCCACTTTGATGATCGGAGAGTTGAGATTTGCCGTGGTCAAGACTCAAGATCTGTCTGACAAAAAGTGAGCAACGTAGCGAACGACGAAAAAAACGAGTGTGATTGAGTAAGTACTTCCAACGGCCCAATTCTATTATTGGGATATATAAAAAAGAGCATATGCTCCTCGTGCCTCGCTCTGAACCCTTTCCATTCCACAGAACAACCCGTCGCCAGTCTCGTACGGGCATCACCGACAATGGCCTCAGAAATCCTGGTCTTGCATCTTATCACCAGTCGCATGCGCAATCTCCACATCGTCACGGTTTATCTGCGCGAAACGAATAAACAAGCAAAGAAAAACGTCGACCACAATCCACACAAAGCCAAGTAGAAAAATGAGATTTAAGATAGGTCACGAGAGACATGAAAAGAGGCTTACTTTGCTAGGTACGACCGGCGTTGATGGTTCCGTCGACTCCGAGAACTCTGTTGCACAACGCGACTCGCAGGGTAAGCCCGAAAATCGGATGGACGTAGTCCCGTCATCGATGGCGAGGCGTCGTGCGTTGAGTCTAACAACAGGAGATGATCATGAATATTAAAAGAGACTAGAAAGCTAAACTTGCAATGCCAGGTACGAGTTTACGTGCACTGTAAAACTAAATTAACTTGCGTGAATTCAGACTCTGGTTACTTACGCTGAGCGAGATTGAAGTGGAATGCCATGAAAACGTAGTTTGTAGGCATCAAAATATACTATCACACGTATTTAGCAGTGTTTGGAGTAGCGGGAGATCAACTCACCGTGATGATTCCAAGCGTAGCGTCAATCCTGGGGAACGTCACGCGATACAAGTCAGAATTTGACATGGTAAAGCTTAAATTGCGCACGATGTGAGTAGGCCTTTGGGTGTTCCGTTAATGCAATAGGAATAGAAATCACTGGGGTTGTCTCACCGGTCGTAACAATGTATATAATGAGCGTGTTGATCAGTGTGTCCGTCCTTGGTGATGAGCATATAAGTAGCATAGCGACATATTATGAAGAGCTATTACCTCCAGTATCCGGTCCTTGACCTGAGCAGGTAGTAACAGAGCACGACAGAGACATAAACATCTCCTGCAAAAGTGGCGATAAAGCTTGCGTAGAACAAGGGCTGAAGGGATGTAAGCACTCCTGATCAGAAACTTGAAGCACATACTCACCGCGAGGGTATCAAGTTGCTTCCAAGACACAAAATAGAAGCTGGAATATCGAATGAGATTCGAACGCATTGACTAAGAGTTGGGACCGACGCTTTTGCCGTGATCGCTGCATAACTTTTAGTTCGCATGCATTACATGCAAGAAGCGGTTACTCACCAAGACCGATCGCTGTACGGATGGTTGTAAGTCAGCATGAACAAAGAAGTCAACACATTGCTTACTCAAATCGCAAAGAGATATAATCCACTGGTGAAACGAGTCAGAACACACTTCAAAGACTCTGGCGCCTGGCTTACAACGACGGATGTCAACATGATGTTTTGATTGCTGACTGTGTAGCATCAGAAATGCTCCGTCGAAAGTGGACACGCACTTACGTCTCCATACTCGCATTGTAATCAGACTTGGAATTAATCAGCACGAGACTATGATCATACTTGGGCATACTTACCACCGGATGAAGACATCCGTGATGGTCTAAGCCCAGATCTTGGATTAACGAAAAATGTGAAGACACGAGATCTCACCGTAACTGTGATATGAATCTGATGGGAACAATGGCTTAGATGAAGGCATAGCTACCGATATAATATAACTCACAATCATACTCCTACACAACGTGTAAATAGCCACCCCTTGGAGGTCTGCGGGATGTCACGTACCATACTGGGATTGTTATCGACCTTGGGTTCATGTAGTTAATCACAACATAATGATAGATTATATGACTGGTCAGGCATGCGTCGAGAGTGTCCAAAATCCTAAAGGGAGAGTCAACGAACACAAAAGTAAGTCTGCAAGTGGATTATCTAACCATAGTATGGCCACCTACGATGGATATTAGCACCGCACCTAGTCTTATCATCAGAGAGACTCACAATAAGTTTCAAACCTAGTTGATCTTTGCGGTAGTACTGATAATAGACGTATGTCTGAACACTCGTAAAACCCCAAAACCTAAGAAAGAAAAACTGGGTAAAACCGCACAGACACCAAAAAAAAACTCACGCTGCGGCAAAAAGGCCACCGATCAGGAGAGCTCCGAGTGTATTGTCCACATTGATAGGAAGAGGTGGAGGATCAGTAGTGGATGGGACCGGAACAGACATGGGACCAGCGGGTTAAGGAACGACGCCAGGCAGAGAGGGAGCGAGAGTCTTGCCAACAACTGCATGCTGTTTTTAAGTACGAAATGAGTGTGGGTTCCGTGGGTCAAATCCGTACAGTCGGGTCTGAGTGTCTCCTTGATGGTTAAATGAATTGTGGACGGCATGACCCAGGACACCGAGATTTGGAACAAGATTCCAGGTTCGGTGGACACTCACGTACGGCATCAGTCCCTGACAATAAAGATTTTCAGAGGAAAACTAGTCCCAACAAGTTTTTCAAGAGTCAAATTGATGAGTTGGGTCAATGGTTGTGATCAAGAGGTTGGGTGCTTACCGTTTCTGACCACCCACCCTTCGCGGTACCGGCCCGGTTGACCGGGCTTTTCTATCCCGCGAACTGGGCTAGCAAGATCAGATTCGAGGCTAAGATCTGACCCCGCAAGTTCAATGTGGCATCATTGGATTGAAAGATAGCATCACTACTCGGACTCCTTCTTAGCAGAGCTTAAAAAAATACTGTTCGTAGACAAGCGAGCCTCTCCAGTGGCGAGTCCCCCCTAGAGTTGGAGGTCAATGGACAACTCATGTTGGAGATCTGGATCAGCCCGTTCGTCACACGTCTGCCTCTCGAGGTAAGCCTTACATTAACTTTCACTCACTGTACCTAGTCCTGACACAGGCTACTCGTTAGCTCCGCACCTCTCGCGCTATCACAACTCAAAGAACCTCCCTGATGTTGAACGGGACTGAGATTCTATGGGGGCTCATGAGGCGGAAAAATGCAGCCCTTTGAGTTTCGCCGCGTTGGCGAAGCCTTCTAACAAGGTCATCGGCAAGCCAACGAGTGGGAACATATGCAGAAGTAGTGGCACGCTCAGTTTTGGATGTAGGGCGGATGAAGAAAACAGTGGACAACCCTCGGACTGTTGAGCTCTTGTGGTCGGCGATGGTGTCAAAAATAAGCCCAGGGTTCGCAGTGGCCTTGGAGACAGCATAAGCGACATTCTCCTCGAGGAGCTTCTGTCTTGAAGGTAACATGAGGAGCCATAGTAAAATGCGTGGCACAG
>JBBPOH010000633.1:0-11688 GCA_038091335.1 Phylloporus arenicola | reverse complement strand
GCATTAGTATGATATCCATCTTTGCGCTTATTCACAACTTTTGCACATTGTTGGTCGCTTTCATGAAGATCTTTTCTGATCCTGATTCTCCAACAGGGCTGAACAAGGTAAGTACTTTCAAAGGTCTTCGCTAAACGGTCTTCGCTAAACCAAATGCGTGCTTATGACATCATTTGCACCTCCAGCATGGGCAATTGACGGCTTACTTTGAGGAATGGAAGCTACGTTTTAGTTCTGAGTCGGATCCAAATGGCGTGTTACAGACCCTTTCCTGTCGTTCAATCAACTAACTCCTTACAGATGCTGGTTGTCACTTCTGCTGCACACTACTCCCGTTGTGAGTAGACTATGTTTATGTTTTACCTTTGGTTTGGCTGAGCATTGCGCAGCCTTGTCAACTACTCACGGTTCATCATGTCGTCTTTTGGGTTCCAACATGCCTTCCAGCGTGGCATCAAATTGAACGACAATTTATTCCTTACCAAGGTACTTGGCTTGTATTGAAGCAGCGGCTTAAAATATATCTTTAACAGTGCTTTGAAGCTGCGACAGCAGTTATTAAACACATGATCAATGTGCTTGCGCCAAGTGGTCTCATGTGTTTGTCTCCAGATGGTAAGCTTCCTTTGTTTATCGTCCATTGCTAATTTTAAGCGCAGGTCATTTTATCTTTGCTTCGTTCGCCTCTGCTTTCTTGCTCAAGGTGTGCCACGTCGTGGAATTTAATTGTGCTCACTGTCTGAAACAGCTTCTTCAACCCGAATTTGTTCGTATCCTCACTCGAGAGATGGAAGACGAGATATTTGACTTGATCGGCCGCCTCATCAAGACTTTGCAGGATGTGGCAATTGACGAACACCACACGCCACACCTGTATGCGCACTTCCTTTCAGGTCTGCTCATGAAACACCTTAAGGGTGGAAGTTCCATCGCTGGACACTTCCAGCCACCTCCCCCAGCCAGCGAACTCGCGCTGTCCTCGCAGCAGAGCTATTTGGCGTCTCGTGGCCCGTCTGGCTTGTCATACACAGGTGCGCATACGCAACAGGGGAAGGAACCTCACACGATAGTAATGCGATGCAGATGAAGCTAACCAGGTGCCGAACACGGTCCAGACGCCCCAACAGGGAACTAAGGTTATGGAACCGCGTGGTGGATGCGCTCGCTAGGCTCACTCCGCCAAACAGTGCACCACGCAAAGCCGAAGAGAACGCGAGCCCGTTTGTAGTCGCCACTGCCAATGCGGACCCGCCGTGATCAACACCGATGCTGACCGACACGCTCTCGTGGTGATTGCTCTCAAACCTCATCTCAACGCTCTTTTTACTCGCACACGCGTACCACATTCGCGGTTTGTCGCGCGAGGCCCTATACTTTATCCAGCAGGTGCTCGATCTAGCTGAAAGCACGCGTGCGCCTGTGGTCATCGCCCGTGCGTGCATCCTGCGTGGTGAGGTGCTCCTGGGCCAGGGTGCGCTAGAAGAGGGAAAGGAGGCACTCGAGAGGGTGAGTGTGTTGTTAGGGGGTGTTCTGGGAATTGATGCGGCGGATGCACAGCGGCTTCGGGGAGACTATGGGATGTGTGCAGAGGAGACGCAGGAGGGTCCGAGGGCGCATTATGAGCGGGCGTGGGAGATGTTAGATGAATTAGAGTGACGGATTGTGTCGGTGGATGGCGGGTGCGTGCCGCGTCCAGTTGTTTGACCTTGTGAACTGATGCATGGCTAGGCGGCGCAAGTCAAGTCTCGAGCCGTTGCCAGTGGTGGTGCACGGTGGCCCGGGTATGGTCATACCCAGGTTGCTGTCTGCCATTCTTCGTCGACACAGTGAGCCGCACATTGGTGTTTTTGGACTGTTGTATTCTGATGCATGTGTAGTTTGGCTACCCAGAAACAATGGAGAGGGGGTTTGGTTGATCGGTTGATGGGACTGCCGCCATCTGCAGAAATCAAGGTGTGTTGATCCATGATTTGTAACTGACCTCTCTCACCTACGCACAACATACCAAAATAGACCGCCAACTCAAACATCTCCCCGGGAGTCATCAACCTCCCACCTTTACCCGCCTTACAAACGGGACGGATCCAAGACAGCCATACACAGGGATACACGACATGAGTACAACAAACAACACGAGCACGTGCAGATTGTACAATGCACACCGGCGCTGCAGCTGGGAAAGACGAAGGTAGGTCGGCATGGCAAATGGCGAGTGGTATTGTGGATAGATGTACAGATTGCTTCCCTCGTCTGTTCATAGTGGCGATAGCGCTCTACAGGAAGATATCAGTGGAAGAACACCAGTATGATGTGAGAATGGTCACCACGAATCTCTGGATCGGATGATTCTGACATCTTCAACCACATTGTTTCAAATAAGTCGGTCACGTCATCATGACGTCCCATACCAAGTAGCACTGCATACTTTCGCTGGGCGTGTGGTTGAGGGTGTGTTACCCTATCCTCATGCAAGATGAGGCGAGGCAAAGGCGATACGAGGCAAGAATATGGGGTGTGTCATCGAGGAAAGGGTGAAGGTGTGCAGAAATGCCGCCTCAGATCCTTGTGTGAAACGAGGCGATGGTGATGGCTGGATAAGTAAGCGAGGGCGTGTCGCCCCGCCGTCACGCAAGACGAGAAGAAGCGACAACAACAAGAGGACGACGGGCGAGAGCGTCGGGAAAGGGCGGGGGCGCAGTGGGTGAGTGTCGTAGACCAAGGGCAAGCCACATGCCAGCACCCCGGGTGAAATGACATTCGGCACTGCCATTCCCGAACACCACTTGCCCTCCTGAATGAGACTGGTCACTGGAGTCATTGAGAATTTGTCAGTGAAGTTACCTTGCTATTCATCGTCCCTTACCTTTGTCTTAGGTTACTCTCGCCCTCTACTGTGCACGCGCCATCGTTTGATCCAACCCATCCAAGGTCGTCCCCATTCCCACCTAGGGCATGGATCTGATGGTGACGACATGTGCCTCGCGCCCGCACTTCTCGTGTGTGCCACCACCTTATAGGGCGAGAACGACGACACCTTGGGCCATCACTCACCACCGCTGCTCATTCCAGTGCGTAGCGCAAGAAGGAGATGACAGTGCCACTGCTGCCTGTCCCACCGGTGGGGCACCATCCAACAGCAACAGTGGGCGAGGTCGCGACGGCGACTCGGACAGCGATGCGCCCACGCCATCACTTGGCCCCGCCACCCCTACCTTTTCTACCTCCATGGCCTAACCCACCTCCACCTCGCCCAACCTCTCGACCTAGACTCTGCACAGACCTCTGCACTCCAGCTGCGTACCCCCCACGGACATGCCGACGATGCTGCGCCGCGATGGTGGAGGAGATGTTGGATACACGCGCGAGGTCGATGGGCGATGTGCTCATTGCTGCTATCACTGGCCAATACGCCGACAAACTCAGTGAGTTCTCGCGTTGAGTGGGCATGGCGAGGGTCTGACGGGGGACAATAGAGTTTTTGGTGGCGAGCGACGTCGAGGAGCAGTTGCGCCGCGCGATGGCGTTGTTCGGAGGTGTCGAAAAAGATTGTGAGTGCGGTGGACACGTCGCTGTCGTGCCAGCAAAATGAGTATTTCTAGCGGCAGTAGCTCGCGGCGATTGCGCTTGAGCTGCAGAGCTTGCATGGTGCAACGGCACAGGGGGGGGGAGCGCAGGGAGTGGACGAGGATGCGCAGGCGGATGCCAGACGATCTCGCAGACTTGAGGAGGATGTCTGAGGCGCTCGATGCGGGGAGCGAGGAGAGAAAGGTTGAAGCACATTCCACAGAGGAGTGTTGAGAATGTGTCATTCAGACATGTGAGGCTTTTGATGTTGGGAGCGGTCCGAATACTGACGTGAGCACTAGCTGGAATGGTCGACGAGTGTCCCGTGGCCGTCTGCATTGGCCTCCCAGACGACTGCACAGGATGACCTCATGGATCCTGTGTTCTTGGCTACGGCCCGGTAAGTAGATCTTCAGAGTAACATTCTTTGTCGCTATTGCTAATACATACATGCTTATAGTGCTCAGCTTGATGCAGACAACTATGGTTGCCTATGAACACATTGTCGATGTGAGTGATGTTGTATCATGTCGTGATCATATCGATGAGCCCAGCTCACCCTTATACTTATCCCTCAAGGCCTCAACCTCAGCTCAAACGATTTCCCTCCTGCGCTTCTTTGCTTGGCCCGTTAAGTACATCGCGCACCTAGCTTCAGCCGCAACGACTGTAATCACCATACCCATTAGTCCGACCACTGCTGTTGTCGTCCTGCGCTGAGACTGTGTCCTTGTATCCGCTTGTTTGCCCTGCTACACGCCCCTTCACCTTGTCCATTCACCCCCAACAATCTCATGCCCATGCCCAGGTGTGTTTGTGGCCCACCCACATCCCACGCGTCCCCTTGTGATGACGACACGTAAATCATAATTGCAATAGTTTGTCGTCGTCATGGTCATCCCAACTGCTCACGTACCCCTCACGCTGCCCCCCCTCGCGCATGCTTGTCCTCATCCCCACCGCAGTGCTCACTCGTGCATGTGTCCACCCTGCCAGCACACCCTTATGTTCGCCACACTTGCTAGCTCCCATCCCTACTACACCCGCTCGCACCTAAAGGACATGTCGCCAATGCATGGTGAGATAGTACCCAACCATCACAATTTTGTCATTGATGTTCCATCCTCACCCTCACCTCTCGCTCGCCCTTTCCTTACTTGCTCACCTTGTACCGAAAGACACTTCACCTTCACCGCCCCCCTCCCGTCCTATCCCCCTCCACCCTGTTCTATTGCATGCTATCAACATCAAGTACAAGCGCCGACAGCAGACAGGTCTGCCACTTGTACTTGGATGCTTGCCTTCACCCGCACCTTGACCTAACAGCCATGCTCTCGTGTCCTCACACTCATAAGTACGTATAGCTGTGAATTCCCACCTGACAACCTTGTCAACATGAAAAAGCATTGAGCTGCACCACCACTGCGATGGTGCGCACATGGGTGCCGGTGAGCAGCCGCTGGACTATCTCCCACTGGCAGTGCCTCTTTCAAGCCCTCTCCCTCTCCCTCTCCCTCTTCTCCACCTGTATCCTTTCACTCTACATCCACTACGGTTCCATAGACCAATTCCTCTCTGGCGCAAAATCGCCTTCGTCCGCGGTACACACGATCACCAACGGTCTGCTGATCGTCAACCCCGCGGCGCCCCACCCCATATTTCAGCTCATCCATGACGCAGAAGAGGCATAGGCCACCAAGTGCGCACGCGCAAGCTCCATGCTCGCAGAGGCTGTCGCCGAGTACAAGCGCCGTTACCGTCGTCCCCCTCCCCTCGGTTTCGACATGTGGTGCGTGCGTCCTTTAGTTGTTGGTATCTACCTAATGCGCGCCAGGTGGGCCTATGTCGTCCAGACGAATACGACGAAATTTAATACGATATTGAACCCTTTTGGGGCATTGACTCGCACGAGCTCGCAAACACCCAGTCCATGCTCGAAGACAAACCAGAGCTCTTCGCCATCACAAAAACGGACACGTCCGTCGAGATCACGCGGTCAACCATGGCCAAGGTGGGCATGCACCTGTCAAAAGTTGTCAGAAGGCTCCTTGCACTCCTGGATGATGTTGTGCACGAGCTGCTGCCCTTTCGGTTCTCGCTCTCACCCCACGATAGACTGGACATATTGTCGGATTGGCGGGTCAAGCAGATGGCGCGCGAGGTTGCTGCCAACGGGCCCAGTGTTCCCCCTCATGTCACACAACACGTCCTGACATCCCCAGCCCTCACCTGAAAAGACCCACCCAAGGTGAAGGAGAGGGGGTGGATACTGGCCTGCGCACCCAACTCGCCAGTGTGCCTTGCTAACCCCCTTGCTTCATCCCCGCCCTTGATGCAGCTGGCCGATGGTAAACTGTTCGTGGCGTCACACCGCACAATGCTGGGCCTGTGCAAGCATCCGTCGCGCCTCGCCCAGCACAGCAGTTTCTCTCGCACAAAGAGGGACCAGTACCCCGGCCGTCCCTCATCCCTCACTTCTCGCTCTGTGCATCGACGCTCAGATCCGAAGATCAAGCGAACCACAAAACTGGGTCTATTCAGCGAAGTGACAATTTCACACGTGCGCGTTCTTTGATGCCTTTAATATTGATCACGTATCCTAAGTGTGTGTTAGCTGTTGAAGCTGTATGATCGTGCTGCTGCCGAGAGCCAGGGAGGAGAGCATGTTCCAGCTGATATTGTTCATCACTTCCTCCTAGCTATATGCATGCATCCTGGTCAAGGGATTTACTTTAAAGATCGTGGGTGGTACCCCTGCGAGACCAATGAAGATGGAGCTATTGATCAGGAAGATGAAGGTACTCGACCAAAGGGTGCATACGTGGGCAAGATATACAATAAAATTTTGGTGAATATATTAAGAGGATTGAAAGCGAACGAGGATCCTCGACAACAAGAGCTGGCACTCAAGACAACCTCAGCATGTCCTGAACCTGTTGCCAGGTAAGTATATGCGCCCAAGATTCTGAGTTCAAGCTAAAGTAACTGACGGTTATGCTAGGTATTGGTCTGCGGCTTCACTTACTCTGGAGCCACGCCTTTCTTTGAAGTGGATCGCGAACATTTATTTCGCAGGCCAGCTTTATTAGCGTGCGCGTGAGTCGGACCTAACGAGCGAGCTGGTGAGCTACAGGTACAGTAAGTAAGAGTTATATCGTAGGAATGACTGTAATGCTTACCTCCAGTTGAAAGTAGAAAAAATATTAACTACTACGAACGGCTGTATCTCCAACAAGCTTCTCCCTCAAGCGGTTAATTCCTGTCTCTTTGTTCCTCCTATCAGGCAGCAATGAACTCTATGATCATACACCTCTGCCGCTTGCGGTCATCATGGGGAACGTACTTCTGCCTGTGGGGACAAAGCCACTGTTCACAAAGGGATTACAGACTCCTTCAACTGTGATTGTTCAGCATTGCTCAGCACTCGCACTAGCTAAGTGCCTGCACAATTTCACCGAGACCATGTGCGTGTTCAAGATGGTGGAAACCGCCCTAGAAGAAGACGAGGAAGAAGGTCAATGGAAGCGCAGACAAAGAGAAGTTGAAAAGGAAGCAAGGCGTCGCGTCCCCAAGTTTCAAGTCATTGTTGCGTTCTTCCAGCAATCTTTGTCGTCTTCAAACACGACGAAACACGTGTTGCTAAGCGAGAGCTCTCAGAGGCTTCTTTGGCTCTACCAAGAATGCTTTCCTGGCATTGTCACTGAAGCTAGGTTTGAGGTTGGCAAGCTAGTACTGAACTTGGTCGAGGGTTCCTTGGCTTCGCTTTCTGGAGATTACGAGAACGGTTCAAGGAAACAGGAAGACCAAGGAAACATAGCCTCCACAGCATTACAGACAGTGAAGCATCTGCACGCACTCCGTCTGCTAACTGGAAGCGACCAGTTCGGCTGGGCTGGCAAGGTTGGTGGGTGATACTATCCTCTCGTGTCACATCACCTAAACAGTTGCTCGTATCCCCAGCCTCTTCATCTCGCACATATTTCTATGTTCTCAAAATGTTTTGCAACAGCCGAGTGCACGCTCTTCGTACAACATCAACGGAACTTTGACAACACATACTTTTCAAGAGTGTGCTATTCCAAGAGGATTTAAACGAAGTAGAGACATGGCTTGCTGCCCTACCGCTCCACTTTGTACGCAGAGGACACCGCAGGGAGCAGTGCCACTGCTGCGTTTTGGTTCGTAGAGGAGAGTGCACCCTGGGCGTGTCCAGTGCGAACGGCGACGTGCTGACACAAAATCTGCAGATGGTCTATGTGTGAGCAAGGACGTGAATGAAAGAGACTCGCCTCGTTCTGTGATTTCCCAGTCTTGGTCCTCTACTCTGTCGTCCTCAAAGTTGTCTTCGCTGGGCTCTGACCATTTGAGTAGCTGGTCGTTGTCGATGTAGTAGCCACCCTGTCTTGGATCATCGTCCTCCAGCGCATCATCAAACTGGCCAGGAGCAATGCTCATCGTCCTTGTAACATAAACAAGTGCAACACCCTTGCCATGGACCCAACCGCACTTTCTCTCTCACCAACCATGCAGGCGATTCGAAAGTGTAACCCTTTTACTTTCCAGTCGGACTATCTAGTCCTTGATGAACAAGGTAACAGTTTACTCGCCAACGAGCTCATCTGCTTAGCATCTTACAGAGCAGGCTGAGCTCGTTGGTGGAATCAAGGCCCAAAATGTCTCCTCCTCAACAAGCAGAACCACGTCGCTCTCCAAGGTGTGCTCGGACTGTCCTGCATACTGTGCACGTCCTCCTTTACTCCCCCCCCCCCTTGTTTCTGAGCCACGATGCAGATTTGTGATCTACATCCTCTCTGACCGGACCACCCCGCTCTTTGCCGTCTTCCCGCCGTCTCCCGGTGCCAGCCGAGCCAACGCCCCGCTCAACATGAGTGGCGTTTTGGCCTACATCGCCATCCTCGTCCACATCAATCTCAGCCTGATTGTGCATCCCTGGAACATCATCATCGCCGGCCACATTGTCCGCACAATTGGCTTTCTGGAAACATTTGCGTGGTCGGCTGCTGGGCCGTTGCTCTCGGTGTATTCAGGTCGGGCGTGGCAGACGACCGCGTGGTGGTCTATCCCTGGCTTTCTGGCGTATGTTGTCTATGTGGTGCATGGGTGGATACAGAAAATAGACGAGGACGTGTCCAAATTGGAGAACCTCCAGTATAAAGCACCTTCTGCTTGATACACCTCGATGTTGTTTGCAACGTCGCTTGCGCTCCACATTTGGCGCAGACATTGTTTCTGGAAGGGGTGCCTCTGGACGTTTATACAATATCTTTTCCGAGTTGTCTCCAGGTCAATTGATAGAGAAACTCAAACTCAAATTTACGGATCGTCTTAGACGCATAGGAATGCAGATCATTGCTACAGATCACACAGAAGCCTTGGATAGAGTAGCACTGTAAAGCAGAGGCTACTGATCTACATCCACGTTGATAATCTTGATGTCTTCAAACGGCTTATCTACCTTGTTCACCTTGACGTTCTTGATCGTATGAACAACCTTGAGACCAGAAAACACACGCCCGAATATCGTGTGTTTATTATCCAGCCATGGTGTCGCCGTCATGGTAATGAAAAATTGCGACCCATTTGTGTTCGGACCTGCATTGGCCATGCTGACCATATACGGGCTGGATGCGACGTGAGCAGCATCCTTCCATAATCCATCACCAACATACTGATCATGTTTGAGCTCATCCGAGAATTCGTCCTCAAATTCTCCTCCCCAGATAGACATACCTCCAGTTCCATCCCCGAGTGGGTCTCCCGTTTGGATTATAAACTTTGGAATGACACGATGGAATATGATACCCTCGAAGTAACCACTTCAGGCATGACCCATAAAGTTCTCAACAGCCTTGGGGGCATGGTTGGGAAACAACCGGATGTGGATATCTCCCATTGACGTGTGAATCACGGCAGAGTTGGCCAGAGCAGATGGTCCACCTTGGCCAGCTACAGTTGCAGTTGTGATGGACCATTCTTCACACGTTGGCCTCTCATTGAAGACATCGCGATCGTTAAGCTTGCTGTCCCTGCTAAAGGTCAGTGATTGAGATCACCAGTAACCTCCTAACATACTCTGGTCCGGAGCGCATGAAGAGATAGAACCTTTGATGCTTGTAGCTTGTGCAAAAGAGCGTTAAATCACGAGCGGCTTTATTAGCCAGGATAGGATTTGCGGATGCGGCCGTGGCCGGCGTTGTGTGTCCTTGTTTTGCGGGTGCTCCTTGATACAGTGTGAGATTCATCCACCTGACAGTCTCGTCCTTCCCCAGCAGCCTAACGACACGATTCATTACCATGTTCACCACTGGACGAGAACAGTAAGCACCGCGTCATGAAATACAACCAAGACTGACCTTTGACTCCAAGCAGGGTCGGGTAGATGACAAAGGCTGCACTCTCATCCCAAATGACGTTACTCCACATGGCTGGTATCCGTCCATCTGGACTGGGCATCTTAAATTCGCGTTCCACTACAAGGCGCCGACTGAATTCCATATCCTCCACCTTGTACACAGCCGTTCCTGCTTGCTGCATTTCGTGGATCGCAGTAAGGGATTCGTCGTATTTCCGAGTTAACTTCCCAGACAGGAATGAAAATATGCAGACCTGACGGTCAGGCAAAGAGAACATCACAAATGAATTGGAATCGGGGGAGAGGGTAATACACGTAGGTATTGATTTTGCCTTGCGGAACATTGGTGATCAAGCACTTCTGTTCGACTGAGTATTGACATACCTTTTGAACTCGTAGAGGTCAGTCGAGTTCTTGAAGGACCACATGCCAGGGATATTTTTTGGTGAATCAAATGATTCGGTGGGTTGCCAGAACCTGACAAACCCATTTTCATCTGCAGAGATAACAGTGTCGTAACGATCACTGTATTGGAGAGATTTGAATACTTTGACCATGAACCAATCAAAGAGACGCACAGCCATTAGATGAACAGGCGAACAATGCAATTCATCGATCACAGCAGCCGTCGTATATCCTAATAACACCAGTGCCTTGTTCTGATTTGCATCCAAGGAATCAGTACTGTGAGAATACAATAAAGGACAATGGATTACATTGCTAGCAACCCTTGAGTCTGCCCCCTTTTGTGCACCCAGCAGCATGCATGTGGGACGAAACCAAGCTTGAGCATATTTATCATATCTAACTGGAACAGTAAACTTCCGTGCAAGTCACTCAATCCGGAGGTAACGTACCAAAATTGACTATATCAAAGACCTTGGCAGATCCATCTTCTGAGACGCTGGCAAACATTTGGCCATCTGTGCTCTCAACAATGGGTGACACGTGCACTCAAAAGTGTTTTACAAGCTCGATCCCCACACCTTGTTTATTCCACAATTTCAGATGATTGTCAATGGATGTGGTGATGAGGAAATCAGTCCTGCAACGGAAATGAGTGTATTTCTTGAATTGAATGTCACCAGACGCACTTGGTCATGATGCAAAGCTTAGCGCGTCCCTGTGCATAAAGGACTGGTAATACTGATCTGCATTCGGGAGATGCTCGAGATAGAGCTTTTCGTGTGGAAGGACTGGTTTGCCATAAAATAAGCTCTAGGACGCGTAGTAAGAGTAGGACGAATGCTCACCCTGCATTTCTTCTTTGCGGCTCCATTCGCGTCTGATGGCATTGGCATTGGCCCAATATCATCGTCACTTTGGTCATCACACGTAGCTGCACGCTTTCCAGGTTGTTCGTCGCGGTCTCGCTTTCCAAGGACGGTCGAGTCGTCTTCTGAATTGGACATGATAGTGGTTCGGAGAAAGGTAATGAACAAATAGATTATATAAACTATCATAGGACTAAATGTTTGGTTTCTTTCTGCTTCTGCATACATTGTGTGAGATCATCATGACGTCGCTGAAGCTGCATTGCTGGGTTTATGGTAGTGCTGTTTCTTCCATCGTCCGTGTTGTGGTTCTCAATACCGACAATCTCCTAGACCAATATGCCTTAGAGCAGATGCACGACACCACCCTTCGTGGCGACCCTGCTTCCAAACTTGCCCTCTACTCCATCCCAATACCTGACGAGGAGGAGGAGGAGGAGGAGGAGGAGGAGGAGAAGCTCAGGGAAGCAATGACGC
>JBBPOH010000632.1:0-11692 GCA_038091335.1 Phylloporus arenicola | reverse complement strand
CACCACAATTGAGCAAGTGTCACCTTGATGTCGGACAGATTGCGAAGCACGAATTCGACTCTCCGCTTACTCGTATCATGCGCCATATAGTCCTCGGGACTGAGCACAAAGAGAACTATGAGCGGTAACTTGTCCTGGGCAGCTTGATGAGAGGCTGCTGCCAGCGCTCTGTTATCGACGACTGTGAAATAATTCAGGAATGGCGGTTCAGCATTGTGCCAACTTACTGCGCAAGTCACCCATTCGCATCCAATAGACTATCGATTTTCCTGGCTGTGGGTTCTGGACGACATGGTGCATTTGGGTGAGCAGCTTCAGAAAGGGGGGGTTTTCCTGGACTGCAGCGGCAGCCTCTTTGGTGGCGACCCTTTTGAATGTGAATGAAGGGTCAATCCTCTCCCTCTTTGACATGGTGGGCAGACTGGGGCTGCGAGCTCTCTTTGACATGCTGGGGAAAGCGAGAGAGGGGATATTGTACTGGACTGGGGAGGGGACTCGATCGGTGGTGCAGATCGGGAACACGTGAGATGATGTCACCTATGAAGTTGGTCCAAGGGCAACTTGGCCATAAGTACACGGGAAATAAGAGTTTGAGCCGTGCACTGCCTTTACGGGAAGGCGCGTCAACGGGTCTTGCCACCAACCACACACAGCGGCGTCGCCGTGCAGTACCACTTTCCCGTCATGGAGCTGCCCACCTCAAGAGAGGTAGAGCTCGAGACTGCTCTTAGAAAACGAGACGCACAGGTTGCCGAACTCACGGTGAGACAGCTGGCCACTTGAGAGCGCCTATGCCTCCCTGCGGCGTCTGTTGACCTCTTTCCGAATCCTCACAGACCGAGATCTCACGACTCCGCCAGTTCCTCGCTGTGCAGCCTCAGCCGTCCACGACAGACGCTATTACGTTACCCCCCACACTAGTGTCTGTCCTATTGCCACACGTCAACAAAGCGGCCGCTACTAGTTCTTCTCCCTCGAGCACGGTTAGTGCTGCGCTCACTCAACGCGTGCGTTTACTCCAGGAAGAGAACGATGAATTGTACGACCTGCTAAAGCATGGTGAAACTGGGAGATTGAAAGAGGAAGTACGAGGTTTCCGACGCGTAGTGGATAGATTAGAGAGTGCACTCCGAGGTGGTGGTTGTTCACACTAAACTAGCCTTGTGCTGACGCATGCTTCTAGAGTCCCATCAGGTCATCGCATCACTCTCGTAAGCTATCGCTATCGCTGTTTTCTCAGACATTGACGCACCGGCGCTAGGACTGAACTGGACAAGTCATATCAAAACTTCCACACTTCGCTGCGACAGAAGCAGATTAATTCCCAAATACACCATCCGTCGACTCGCGATGCATACCATCCCGGGCCACATGCGTCCGCGACGAATGGGCTGTCCAAGCCACCTCCGACTGGGCCTAGAGCACACAAGAAACCACGTCTGTCTGACAACAAGGCATCGCCAGCGCAGTCGAGTGTGTCGCTTCCTGCGCCAAGGGCGCATACGTCTGTCAAGCACGGGGCTTCTCGTTCTCCCCGGGTGTCCCCCTCTGAGCGTCCGAAAGGGAATGTCAAGATGGAGGTGGACGAAGATGCGCGTACCCGGCCGCGTTCGCCGCAGGAGAGGGATCGACCACGACGCGCCCGAGAACGAGAGCGCGATCGAGAGAGAGATCGCGACCGGGACCGTTTTTCGCGGCGAAATGGGACAGGGGGCGGAGGAGGAGCGGGGCGGCGAAACCGTGGGTTTAATCACCCATATGCGGGTGGAGATCGGACGTTGGCAGAAAGAATGGGACTTTGAGTTGGTAGCATTGCATCTTGGACGGGACGGGGGATAATGTAATTGGTACGGAAAAACATTTGCTTCTGCCTCGTTGGCTGACAGCGCCCTCAGACTGTAATTGCACACTATTTATCGGGTTCACGAACACCGAATTCATCGCAGATTTGTGGCGTTTTCAAGTACATAAAAGCTAAATCAAACCAAGTATGGCACAATTAAGTCGAGTAAGTAAGTCATTGTTCTGCACGGAAGAAGTGCCTGCGACCAAGTGTGTCCTCCCCTGCACGACCGAGAGCAAGCGCGCCATTTTGGATGGATGATGGGGGCGGCTGCCTGGTAAACGCGCGGTGTGCGGCGAGTACAAAGGCTGGGATGGGTGGTACAGGGGGAGGGGGTGAGCGAGCGGCTGGGCTAGGTGGTGGAGAGCGGCAGCGAGAGGATAATGGCCGCTCTGCCTTATTCCCTGGTGCGTCATTATTCCTCTGGGAGTGGAGCGGCACTGATGGGGGCGAAGGAGACATGATGCCTTGGATCTACTCGGACGTATTTAAATCTATCCCGGTGGCGGTGCTCGGAATCTTATCCTGTCCCGATCATGTCAGCCCCGTCCTCCTCAGCGGCTGGCCCACTCCTCCTTGCTCTCCATCTACCATGTCCCTCCTCGCAGTCTGCATCATATTGCCCCTCCTTTCCCTCGCCCTTCCTTCGTCACACATACACTCCTTCCATCCCAGAGCCCCACATCGTCCCCGTGTCATGACTTATTACGCAGACTGGGCACCCCCGCAGCCCTTCGATTGTTCTCTATACGACATCATCATCTACGCCTTTGCTCTTCCGGACCAGAACTTCCAGCTAGCATGGGACTCCGAAGAGGCTCCCACCCAACTCGCTGATCTCGTTCCCATCGCACATGCCGCTTCATCGTTAGTCATGCTCAGTATCGGTGGCTGGACAGGAAGCAAGCAAGTCCTATCTCGTCTTCCCTCCTCCTCCGTCTCACTCCCACTAGGTATTTCTCAGACGCCGTCTCAACCCCACAGAACAGGAACATCTTTACCGACAACATCGTTGCTACCTACAAGCGATACAATATCGACGGCATCGACATCGACTGGGAGTACCCAGGTCAGGTAGCTCAACAGGGAAACGGCGAAAGAGCCGCCGACGCCGCAAACATGCTCGAGTTCTTCAAAGACCTTCGAAGGAAGCTTGATTCACGCGCGCTGGTATCCGCTGCCGTACAAGACTCCACATTTACCGGTTCAGACAGCCGACCGATGAGCGACGTATCAAATTTTGCCAAAGTTCTCGACTGGGTCACTCTCATGAACTATGACGCGTATCAGAGTACGCTTCTTTCTCCGATACCCTTCGCATCATCACTCCTCCCTCCACAGCTCGACGGCCCCCCGGTCCAAATTCGCCCCTCTCCAATGCTTGCCACAATTCTTCCGAGCCAAATGAGAATGCTGCAGGTGCTTTCGATGCTTGGACGTCGGCCGGCTTTTCTTCCTCCAAGATCGTCCTCGGTGTCCCCGCATACGGCTATCTCATCGACTCCAACGCTAGAACCCTCTCCTCACGTTCTGCCTTTCGCGCTTATTCCGAAGACGGCAGTGGTCAGATCCCCTTCAAATCGCTCGTAGATGAAGGCGTTCTCGTCCCGTATCCGAATGGTTCGTTTCAAGGCTCGAAAGGCTTCGTCCGTCATTGGGACAAATGTTCTTCGACTCCCTATCTTCGTTCAAAGGACGCAGGTCAGGTAATCTCATACGACGACAACGAATCGCTCGGTATAAAGGCAGCTTGGGTCAAAGATATGAAAATGGGTGGTGTCAACTTGTTCGACGCACACGGTGACACCTCTCGATACCACCTTGCACATGCCTTGCGCGCCGCCCTCTTTCCAAACGCTACACAGTCGACAGTTTCTTCAAGCGCTGCAGCCTCCTCGAGTGCGATGCCCCAAAGCTCGGTGGTCCCGTCTGCGAGCACAGCAAGCGCTGCAACTTCCTCGGATCCCGTCCCCTTAAGCACGACCTCTCCACCACTAAGCGCTTCTGTCTTGTCGGGTGAACCTCTGTCCAGCCCCTTACCCTCTTTGCCCATCGGGAGCTTCTGACCCATTTCGGCTTTGCGGACTTTTCGGCGCCGCTTTTGTTACGTTGGTCGGTATATATCAGGTTGCGAGTTAGAAGGAAGACTCCGCCATGCCATTAATGTGCTAGTAGCACCCTGAATGGATATGACACCTTGGAAAAGCTCAAGTACCCTGGACAGCCGAACAGGGAAAATTGAAAGTCATATTTGGTATAAGTACATGATGAGTCAATGTATCACCCTCCGGACTAGCTTCGCCCGAATAACAAGCACGACACAACCGGGCGAAAAAGAGCCGACACAATATTAATGGCATGGGCGACATCAACGGCCTTGTACCAATAAGTTTAGAGATTCCGAACAGTCTGACAATAATATTGCTTGGGTAGTTTGCTCATGCTTGTTCGCGAACAAACAAGGCCAAATTACTCGCGTCTATGTACTACGTCGTCTCATCCCGTCCTTCGTTGAAGTATTTGTGCGATGTGAGTGTGGTTCCTCTTTCTTCTCTTCGGTGATGACTCTTTTATTCACACTAATGAAGGTACTCGTCTCTGACTTGTACACTGTGATTTTTTTCTACAACGGTAGCTGACTTACCATCTTTCCGACCGAGTCATTTGCCAAATTTATTGATATTCATCGTTTCACAGTTCGATTGATCCGCATGTAGAGGAGCCAACTCGTCTACTTAGCCTCAGGTATCGGATGGTACTGTTACATCATCTTCGAAATCAAAAGCGCCCTTGGGAACTTGGCCCTGCACCTGTGTCAGGGCGCCCTTCAAGATGTAGAGATACGGCGCGGACTTGACGGGCGGCGGAAAAGACTGATATCCAACCAGCAAATTACACCGAGGACATAAGAATTTGTACTGCCTTTCATAGCCACTTGACCTGTAAGAGACATGCGATTTATATGATTTCACGTTATAAGGCACGACTTGGTACCTTTCAACGAGCACAGGCTCGACGGGCTTAGCATTCAATTTGAACACCACCGCCTTCGTTGCTCCACTGTCTTGGGAACGTATAATAGTAGCCCCATCCGTTTGACGTTTTGGGAGTGATGCAAGACTCTTTTCAATTACAAGCTGGAAGAAAACGGCATCTTGAGCGTAAAAAGACGCGGGGTCAATGAGACGTACGATGAATTCTCCGCAGATGCAATCTACGGCGATCAGCCATAGCAAGACTTAAAGGAGTGGTGACTCACAATACACCCTGAGAGCCGCCGTTGCCGATGCCGTAGGCTGGGCTGTGGTACATCAACGACGGACAAGTGCAAAGACAGTCGGGCTTACCATCTGTGGACGAGGAGACCGCTGAGCGGGAAACAACCTTGGGCATGATGACGGGCGGTGCCAATGATATTTACCTCACGTGATTAGGTCCAATTGTTTCATTATCCTTGCGCATCTTCGTTTCCACTGCCATTTCCCCCCTCATGGCAGAGAAAGATGCGACAGCGAGACTCCGAAGAGCAGTCAAGGGTAGCCATTCTCCGTACTCATTATCGCAATACCTCACCTCTCAGTAGAGAACAACCTCTTCCTCGTCAAGAGGCTCATACAAAGGACGGACATGCGAAATCCAGACCCCGGCGCGAAGCGGTACACGTCTCTCGCATGGGCTGCTGCCCTTGGTCACGAAGAAACCTTCGAGTTTCTCCTCACCGCTGGCCACGATGACGAAGAACTCAGCAGAGTCTGTATACTACACCGTTCACCCCTTGACCTCCGACTTACCCCCTGACAACCAGGATGCCGAGAATAACACGATCCTCATGTTACTCGCCGATTTCAAACCACCACCACCAAACCCGTATGTTCCCGGTCCATCTCAGGTCGACCAAATGGGTGCTGCTCTCCGGATGGCCCGGCTATACTACGACCGCTATACGTGGATCCTTGATTGGTCCAATTCTCAGGGGAGGACTGCACTCCACATGGCAGCACTGAGAGGAAATGAAGAACTCGTCCGTGTGCGTGGGTTCTGAATTTCTCAGTTCACATGTCTTATTTTCGTATACCATCGGTTTGTTGCTAGATGCTGTGTGATTTGGGCGCTGATTTTGACTTGGCTGATAATAAAGGCAACACCCCTCTTCACTAGTGCGTGGTCGTTCCTGTTCTAACAAGCCCAGACCGATAGTTGTATCGTTAGTGCCAGTTCCTGGGGTCACGTACCGGTATGGGTCACGCTGTCGTTTGCCTCATCGCTCATCTGTAGCACAGATCGTCCAGTTGTTGATTGAGCGGGGCTGTCAGTTTGCTGCACGTAACAACGACGGGTTTACTGCCTCGGATTACGCTTATTCGTGAGTATTCGTTGCGTTCCGATCGAAGCTCCCTCAAGGCGATCGGTAGATTTAGCACGAGAGATACGTTACAGGATACGGCACGTTTGCTATTCGAGTACAACAAAAAGTCCCGGCATATGGTCTTTGCTCAAGCCGCTGCTCGAGGGAGCGAATGGGGTGGCGTGCTAGATCGGGCTTCCGTGAGGTCGAAGGATTTTGAAAGTGTTGCTGCGCGTATGCGAAGCGGCTCTGGCGGGAGTCGTACAACAACAACTTCAGACAGCGGCGACTTTGACATCACTGGAGCTACTCCCAACATGGCCACGAGCCTATCTTCACTCTCATCCTCTACGTCACATCACCCTAGACAGCCACCTCAATTTTTGCATTCACCACCACAGAGACCAGACAACATTTCATCCACAAGTAGCAATGGCACCTTTTCCTTACCTTCCCCTGGACCACCACAGTCGCTGTCTTTAAACCCTGGACCTCAGACATCACTATCACCTATTGTGAATCGGATGAGAGAACGGGATGCCGACGAAATGGAGAAGTACATGAGACGGAATCGGAGTGGAAGTGCGGGAACGTCTTCGACAGACAACAGGTCGCAAGCTGGGCCGAATTTCAGTTCAGCGGGGCTCTCGGCGAGTGGCGATGAACTTGATGGCATCTCTTCTCTGGGCATTACAGGAACGACGGCACCCCGTACGCTTCTAAGGCCATCCTTTTCTGCTGCACAGCTTCGATCCTCACCGTCCCCGATTCCCGCACAGCCAACACAAACGGATGCGTCTCGACATAGGGCCGGGACGAACCCCAGCAGTGCACGCCCTGCGCAGCTGTGTCTTTCACCCCCTCCCATCGCCTCTAGGACGTCTTCATCTGACTGCCCACGTTATGAGGAGACGCTGGTTGAAGAACCAGGGATATATTACGTTGGTCCGTCTACACATTATGCACATTTTCCAGAACCGCCAAGAAAGAGCAATCGCAGTGCTTCGTCCTCGGCCGCGGCTGCGATTACACGTCGTCTACCTTTTAGTCTTTTGTCGAAACCCACCCCCCCTCCACCTGAGCACGTACATAACGGACATCGAAGAGGTTCCTCGACGACGTCGATTCGAGGTTGATTATTTATGATCTCTTTCTTTTCCCCAGTCGAACTGTTGTTTAATTAGCTTTCATGGACTCTTATGTCGGAAAACTTACATGCGGTGCGGCGGCTGTGCGAGCCCCCATTGGCCGCGGCGCGGCGCGCGACCGCACGTTGGTAGCCGGAGAAAGCCGGACAAATGAGACGACTTAAAAAGGGCATGTTGAACCTGGTAAGAGAGCTGGTCGCGCATTCTGCAGTGCCACTAGCACTCATACCACCTCCATGACCATTCCCTACAACGTCGACCCTGACCCCGACCCAACCTCCCAAATACCTTGGCCCGCTACTCGCAACAGGCAGCGCACCACCTCCACCCTCCACCTCGAACAGGGCCCAGAATCCTCCGGTCAAGCAGCAGTCTCATATAACAGCACAGGCCACTCCGGGAAGGGAGTGCCCGTTGCAACAGAACACGCGCGACATCGTTTGTCCACATGGAACCTCATCACGCTCAGCATATCTATGGCGGGTTCCCAAATTGCTTGGACTGTGGAGCTCGGGTAAGTGTCTTCATGAGTGTGCCCGAGGTGTGTCATCCATGTCGCTTGTACCCTAGATATGGCACGCCCTTTCTCCTGTCTCTAGGCGTATCTGAGCAGGTCACGAGCCTGGTCTGGCTCGCTGGCCCTATCAGCGGGCTGATCGCACAGCCCCTTATTGGTGCGTCTAGTCCTCTCGTTCGCCCAGATATCGCAGGGGAATAATCGTGGTGAAGGCGCTATCTCAGATTCGTCACATTCCAAGTACAGGCGGAGATACTGGATTGTGCTCTCAACTGTGGCACTCGCGATCTCCACCGCCGCGCTCGCGTACTGCCAAGGAGCCGCCGCTGTCTTTGTCGACTTGTTTGGCGGAGGTGCTGGTGACTGGGACCCTGAACGGCAGAAGCAAGTGCGCCATCAATCATACAAGTACCCCTCACTTTCTCATCTCTTTGCTAGGTTTCAAACGTATCCATTGGCATCGCCGTCTTTGCGTTTTATGTTCTTGATTTTGCGCTCAATGCCTTGCAAGCATCCTTGCGCAACCTCCTATTGGACGTCACACCCCCTGAACAACTCAACGCCGGAAATGCATGGCATAGTCGCATGGCGCAAGCAGGCAACATTGTTGGATATGGTTTTGGTGCGTTGACGTCTTGTTTCATATCAGGATAGAGCGTACAACGTGCCATGAACAGGGTTTTTGCCTCTTGCAATATTTCCTTTTTTGAATTTCTTGGGCGGGGATCAGTTCCGCAAGTTTTGTGTTGTTAGCATCCTCCTCCTCGTCATTACTGTCTGGATCACATGTTTCTGCCATGAAGAGAAGGAGACCTTTGACAAGAGGAAGGTGAGGTAGGGTTAACTATTACTTCCTTTTGCACAAGTTGACCGCTTGAATGCAAGACATAACAAACTTTACGACATACTAGAGAACATCTATTTGGCTGTCATCACCCTGCCTAAGCCCATTAGGAGGGTCTGTTTCGTGCAACTCTTTGCTTTCATGGGGTGGTGCGTTTCCCCTTGTGGTTGTCCATCAATATGTTCCCGTCTTACATGACCTTCATAAAGGTTCCCGTTCCTCTTTTACTCCACCACTTATGTCGGTCAAGTCATGGCCTACCAACTAGGTGAAGAACCTGACATTGAAATAGCCACAAGGACTGGTGAATTTGCGATGCTTATCTATAGCATCGGTATGATTTTTCGCGGCCTCTTTGATGATAATTTGATCATTTGGTTTCATCTTCAGTGGCTGTCATTGCTGGTGCTCTTCTTCCCAGCCTTGCACGTCGCGATCCCCGCCTGCTCCCCGAAGAGGGCGACGACGAACAGACGCACGCTCAGCGCCTCCGCCTTAACCTTCATCAATGGCGTGAGGAAGCTCTTGCTACCGGGAAATCACTCCGATTGCCTCGCAAACCGATTCTTCTGAGGGACATCTGGATGGTTGCAATGGTACTTTTCACGGTACTCATGTTCTCTTCGTTTTGGATATCTACAGTTGCCGGCGCGATTACTATGATTAGTCTTGTCGGAATCTGTTGGAGCGTAGCTTGTTGGGTACCTTTTGCTATCATCATGGAGGTTCGTATTCCTTTTCTCTTGTTGTTTTAAATTCACAGCTTTTGTAGTTCCTCAAGGAGATGTCCGAGTGCTCGCCGACGGTCAATTCACGTTTCGCAGCACGACGCTCTGGTGATGAAGGCGATCCGCTCTTGCAACAGGCAGACGGCACTGCCATTGGCGAGTCTCTGGATGTAGAAGCCAAACCTTTGGCGGGCGGGACGATACTTGGAATTCACAACCTAGCGATCGTGATGCCACAGTTCATCGTGCGTATTATGTTTACCCCTATCAGACCCATCATCCGATTTCAAGCACACCACAGATCGCTATTGTGGCTAGCCTCATCTTCCGCATTGTTGATGAATCCCCGAAGGCCCTTCCCTCCCCTCATCCAGACGACGTTTTGTTGAACCTTGTATCTGGTGGCCTTGGTGACCATACGACTTACTTTGGCAAGAATGGGGTGGCTTGGGTGCTGCGGTTTGGTGGGCTTTGCACCCTCTTAGGAGCCTCGTTCGCAAGGATGGTGCCACTCACAAAGGCAGAGAAGGAGACTCGGGCCGCATTCAGGGCACTGAAGGCACTGAAGGCAGAAGAGGAGGAGCCTTGAATTTGACGTACACTTGGAACGCGCAGAACATGCCAAATCCACACTTGCTCACATTGCCCTTTGCATCGTATGCAATATTACCCTCTAGTTTAGTCTTCGCTTTTTGCTGTTGTTTTCACTTGGATGTACACATATATTATGACACAAGGTATTCTGGTTTGTCCCTCTCTTGGAGTGTGTAAGATTTGCTAAACAGCCATCAAAGTAAGTACACAATCCCATCCACTCCCTGCCCTCGCAGCATTATAGCGAGAAGGCACGATTGTCAGTGCTGGCATCTCACTCTCAAACATAGCTTTCAGTAGGGGAACAACAACTGTGTTTGGGGAAACAATAAATGATTTTAGCACACGGCACGAGGATAGGGACACAGGTCTGACGTACGTCTCCCGCTCTCGCTTGACTGATGGCTCACGAACGCTTTCGCAGTCAAGGTACGCTCCAAAAAGGGTGTAAAGTCCCGTGTCGCTTTCATTTGCGCTGCTGCTTGCGCTACGAGCGCGTCTTGCGTGCCACGTACGTCACACTCGCGTACAAAAACAACAGCGCAAGCCTCTGAAGAGGGTGGAAAACCGGATATCTCATAGTGGACTTGGACTTGGGCGCGAGGGCATTCAGGGAGTTGAACTGTGATGTCACCTTTTTGTTCGAAACATCATGATGGTAAAGGACTTTAAGAAGTGAGAGGCGTACCTTGGATAAATTCAGGGGACATGACTACCACTTCATCACTCTCCCCGTCCTCTCCCGGAGCAAGGGTGACAAATCGGCCACTGTGGACGACAACTTGTTTCTCTACACGGGCGCCACGCGGAAGAGATGAAACGACTGCATAGAGCGTCGGTACCAACTTCACAAAGCGTCAGCGGATGTGCGTGCTCGGGGAACGAGTGACGAACTCCATCGATCAATTCCACGTTCTTCCGAACGGGGTCCACGTCCGCGACGTGAGCGAGATAATATATCGCGAGCTGGATCCATCCCCCCTCTCCACGTGGATATCCCGATGTGTCGTCTATTTCCGACCCGGGGGTCGAGTCACTCCCACCGAATCCACCCTCGTTGCCATCACCCAACCCAGAATTTGGGCTCGCACGGATAATCCGTGTTGTGTGTTGTAGAACCAGGGCTGTCTCCAATGGAAGCGAGGAGGACGTTGGCAATTGTGAGGAAGGAACCGAAGGTGATGGTAGAGAAAGGGAGGAAGGTATTAATCCAATCTGACCTGATACAAATGTATATGGAGGGATCTGTGAGGAGAACACATTCGCTCGAGGTGGTGGGTGAATGGTAAGCTGCACTCACGCTGATAGCTTGTGAATACGGACCTATGTTTGCAGGTGCCCAGTAGCTCAAGCTTTGGACATGAAGTGCCTTCCTCGTTCCTGTTTCTCCCTTCATCCTCGTCATCATAGTTTCCTTGTCCAGCGTGTCACTCAGCTCTCCGGCCCATGCTAAGCAATCCAGTCCAACACCTATGCCGCCAACGCCCACGCAAGCTCTTGCAGGAGGAGATGAACCAAAAAATGAGGCATAGGCAGCATTGGCGGAGGAAAACGTTGATCCTTCGAGGTCTGGAAGGAGTAGCGTTATGATTGCTGCAGTTGGAAGGAGCCCCGAATGCAAGGGCGAATTTTTGGCCAATAAATCTAGTTGAAAGTAAATGCGTGATAGCGTG
>JBBPOH010000631.1:0-11703 GCA_038091335.1 Phylloporus arenicola | reverse complement strand
AACATGGTGATGAATCCATGGAAGACCCTGACGATTCTGTGTCGACACTATCGAAGCCGCGTTCCAAACCGCGCTCGGGAATCAGCTCCTCATCTCTTTTTGGGACAAATGGCAGAGACGCTTCTCAATCATCCGGGTCGAGTCTTGCTGGTCAAGGAGCAGAACATCACATCTGCCCCATCTGTAACAAGCAGTTGGAAACAGACAATCAAGGACTCAACGCTCACGTCGACTTCTGCTTGAGCAAAGGGATCATTCGGGAAGCACAGGCGGAAGCGAGCAGCCCAAAGAAACGGAGCTCAAAAGCGAGCGTATTTGAGAAGCGGAAACGATGAAAAGTCACGTGATCTTAGTACATGTAGACTAGGTCGTGTTGTTTTGCTAGAAAGCATGCAAGCATGTCGCGTCTTCCGCAACGCTGCCCGGACAAGTACCAGTAGAGTTAATCCTTTCTCGCTAGCCAACGCCTTACAAGCATTCTCTACAAGTCACTCAGTCCACAACCATGTATTCGAACACGCCGAGCGTGTTTCCGTATTGTTACGGGGAACACTATCACTCCTACCGCAAACTCTCTCTACTGCAGATGGCACATTGGGACCAGAGTCATCGCTTTTCTGGAGTAACTTACTCGAGAGATCGATCACCGAGCTAGACTCTGGTTCAGATCAGCCTTCGAAGGCTATCATTGCTGGTGAGTTGTCCTATAACCTTCCGTTCACCCTAGAACCCCTTTGTCTCGACGTAGTTTGTGGTTTCGACAAGCGGGCGGGCTCGCACGATTTGGTCACAGCTCTTCTGGAAGATCCTTTCTCTTCCGATCCTACTTATACCGACATTTTGCGCAACCGGTGGAAGAATGCTCCCAGCTGCGTAAATATCGAGTAAGCCACCCATTCTTCTCTGCTCATCAACCAATGCCATACGGACTCCATGCAGGCATGGTAAACCCAGCGCGTTTGGGGGAGAGCTTTCCAGCCCGTCAGACTGGCTTCTGCGATTCCTACATCGCATTCAACTCACCGAGTTCCCCGACCTTTCATCCTTGTCCGGCGTTAGCGACGAAGCGGACAATCTGCTGCTGAACAGCAACGTACTATTGCTACTCTTCGATCCCATCGTCACTCCTTTCTCCGAGCTGACTGCCCGCGCCAAACATTTGCTCAACAAGCCAAACACTGTTCTCGTACTGACGTCTGGCTCGATTTCCGACCTTCACCGTCAGTCCGTTTCCAAAACGTTGTCTCATCTAGGGTGTCATCCGGGACGCATTCTATTCGTGGACCCGAGACAAGCGCTGGATGCCGTCAATGCCTTGCAAGCCAACCCAACGTCGCCCTCTGCGATCGACAGATACCAAAGAGACTTCCTTGGTTCTCGAATATCTACCATCACCACAGCGATCAACGAGATTATCAGCCCCGAGAGCCCGTCGAGGACGTCTTTGATGCATCTCCGAGAGAAAACGGCCCTTGGGCAAGTCCATGGTTCTCTTTCTGCAAGCTTGCGGTCCGTGGAAGCTACCAAGCAAGACATGGAGCTTGTAGCTGGTAAGGTCCATGACTTGTCGTCAGAGGTGCAAAGAATCCGTGACAACGCACGACGTGATATCCTCGGAGAACCAGGAGAGAATAACAAAACTGAAAAGGCCTTGTCTCTGGGTGTGAAGGAAATGAGCGCACTGCTAGGATCTCTCACATTCTGGAAGATGATCTGGCGGGTCGATGAGATAGGGTCACTTGTTTCCGCCGCTATTCAAGCGCGGTGGTGTGAAGGCCTGGAAAATCAGGTAAGCAGTATTTGATCAAACTCGTAAAGGGATCTTGTGTTCATCACGAAACCAGCTCATTCTAGATACCGGACGCCTCGAATCCACAAAGAGACAGCTATCGATTTCCGCGTTCAATCTTATTTCTGCTTCCTCGTCAGACTCTCTTCGTTCACCCGTCCTTGAAAACCAAATGCAGCAATTGCAACGTTTACCAACCCTCGTTCTCATGCCAAACAGTCTAACGCAGCCGATACACAACCGCCGGAGCCAGTTGATCCAACACACCACCACGAAGCTACATAGAGAAGCACAGACCGCTGTCGTTGGTGTATTCAGCAGCGTGCTAAGCGGAGCGGGTCTCGGGTGGTGGTTGACGTTTGGGGAGCATATTCTGAGCCTTGGAGTAAGTGTTGACATGGGGACGGCGGTAGGTTCAGGTGCGTTACTTGCGATGGGCGGTACCCGTTGGGCTGTGGGAAAGTGGGAACGGGCCAAACAGCGATGGGCACAAGATTCGGCGAGAATTGGGGAGGGCCTCACGCGTGATCTTGACGTACGCGTCTATGTCGTACGTTTCGATGGACGGCCGCTGACATGTGTTTATAGGGCACTATTCAGCGGACGGTGGACGACAACGTGACCATCGTAGCCTCAACAGCATGCAAGGGCATGCAAGATTTGGTTGAGAGACGTCGCAGTGATATCCGCCAGTTGGACGAGGAGCTCTCTGATCTAGAGGCCGAGCTTCACGCAATTTCTGCAACATGGACAAGCCAAATTCCGCCTTCGAAAAAGGAAGTAGATAGAGAATAGATGAGCATTGTTTCGGAGGCAATAGATTGATGGTATACATGATGCAGTATATATGTGGTCCTCCCGTCTAAGATTGTGTGACGATAATGGTTGGCACAGGTCCAGAACTGTTTGTGTGGCCAGTGGGTGTGTCCTCCAAGTCGCTGTCGTCTCCAACTCCAAAAAGCTCTTCACGTTCATCCCAGACGTCTGCAAGGCGATCACGTTTGGACGTCTTTGCCTTGGAGGGCAACGAGGACTTTGCTGAGGAGCTGGCAGGATGGGCATTGAAGAGAGGGAGAAGGCGCATCCCAGATGGACCAGCCTCGTCGTCCGAGTAATCTTGATCTAATGAATCGTCGGTATTCAAGGGTCGGTATAAACGGGCAATCTAGAGCAGGCTAAGACAGCGCGAAAGAGAGAGGACATTCACGATCACCTCTCTTCTGGAACGGTAGTGTCTCTCGATATGATAAGATATGTAAAGGCCGATGGCGGAGCCGATGACGTTGGCCTAGCACATCAAGAATGAATAAGCGACTGCGCCTCGAGGCTGACAGGAAGCACGGACCACTACGTCACCGACATCAAGATGATTATGCTAGACGCTTCGTGAGCGGATGGTTATCGGAGGAGAACGACGAACATACGGGCAACAATGACTGCACGACTTGGCTGATGAGTCCGCCAAAGAAGATGCATACGACGACTGTAAAGATGAGATCGGCATGGCGCCAATACCATACACGTCTGGCGTCTCTTTAACGGGGACCTTTGAGCGAGTCTCTAGTCAGGATGTGCGGAAAGCGTACTCGTCTACGTCCAAGATGAAGTAGAACATGCCCGTGGCGATGCAAAAGCAGGCGAGGTGGACAAACTTGTTGTTGAAGCGGGACAAGTCGGTGAATCCGAAGAAAGCGAGGAGGAGCATGAAGACGGTCGTAAAAAGCAGGAACCACTGCAAACGGTTGAGAAAGACGCCAGAAACGACTGAGAGGACGAACCAGTCGTAGACGGATGGGGAGGTCGTACTTTGGGATGACGAGTTTTTGGGACTTCATGACGGCCCTCGACGCCCTCTTGACAAGCCTTTGTACATGCCTCGAGGGCAAGGAGGACGATGAGGAGGAGAGCTGGACGACGTCGGGCATTAGTGAGTGGTTTGCGGTCAAGACATGGAAACAGCCTCCATCATGACGCTGTCCAGCTTGTCCACTTGCGAGATCTCCGACGCGCTCATCAAGCTTGGACATCCTCACGGCGGGTTCATTCCAGACATTCGCGTCCAATCCCCCGACGCCAATGTGCGCATCGCCGGGCCTGCGTACACCGTCCAGATGGTCCGTGTCTCAGACCAGACTGCACCAACGCTTGCTGCGCACTTTGTAGACACTGCGCCCGCAAACTCGGTCGTCGTCATCGACGCTCCTCCACGTTCAGTGCCTTCGTTTCCGCCCTTTGAGTAGTACCTCTGACCCTGGTGCTTGCACAGACACAAAGAATGCCGTGTGGGGAGGTCTCATGACCGCAGCCGCACAGGCCAGACACGTCCTCGGCGTCGTCATCTCTGGCCGCTGCAGAGATCTCGCAGAACACCGTGCCGCAGGATTCCCAGTGTTTGCACGCGGTCACTCCACTCTTGGACAATCGTCCTTTGTTCGCCCGTCAGCCGTCAACGTTTCACTCGCCATCCAACATCAGGACAATCCAGAGGGTCCAGACGCATTTCCCCTGGTCATAGTCGAGCCTGGTGACTGGATTGTTGCAGACGAAGATGGCGTAGTCTCCGTTCCCCAGGGCATAATTGACGAAGTAATAGAGAAAGCCAAAATCGCAAGAGACGTTGATGCCAGAGTCCTCGAGGATATCAAAGCAGGCAAGGGCGTCCAGGCATCATTCAAGCTGCATAGAGGTCGTTGATCACGAGCTACATCGTCACTCTATTGGAGGTATTACAGCAAGGTTATGTATCCTACGACGACCATTCCGTCAAATCCAGCACGACGATGAGAATACCGGCCATCGCAGTGGAAAGGTCTATTAATATCAACATATTATCTAGGGTGCAATTCAACTCAGCAGAGTTGCTTCCATACAAATGAGAACAGAAGTTGACAAGACTTTACATAGTGCGTTTATGCGCGTAAGCCTCCCTTCAAGAATAAAGAGGTTTTCAGCGCATGGATGGCGAAGCGGATACCATTGTGAAAAGCCCAAAGGAGTGACACTTTCATCTGCATCAAAATATCGTCACGGGTTCCATAGCAGAATTGACTCACAAAGCAGAATAGGAAGCCAGAACATCATAAGCATTCGATCATCTACATAGCGTCAATAATAGGCGGCGCAGAGAATCAGTAATTTGCTCACGTTTCTTTGTCGTGTGGGTGTGCGCTTTCGCAGGGATATATTCGTATGCGTCGGCATCCGGTGCCGGTATCGAGGTAACCTTGTAGCCCACTTGTCTAGTCGGACGGTCCAGTGCACTTGAAGTTTGAGGGGTGGTGCATTCGTGCGGTGGTCCCTGGTGCTCCGTCTTGTCTATCACAGGCGGTTGCACTGTGCCTTCCTTGGTTTCTCTCGGAGTATACATTGGAGGGGCTTCGTCAGCGGGCGGGGGACGGAGAGTCGCAGTCGCGACAGCCACGGCTATCCATTTCTCCCATATCGCCCGGAGCTCCTGGGCGGTACTGTACCCAGTCGCTCGCGAGTCACCATCTTTGCTACTCGGAACCTCGTCACGCTGGCCATCCCGCTTATCACCAAGGAATGATGGCCAACCAGGCATGGGAACAAATACGGGGAAGATCATTGGTATTTGTGGTAGTGCGGCCCAAGGAACGGTCGGCATCTCGGGAAGATGCAGCGGAAGCTGCGGTATGGTGGGTATGATTCCTTGAGGTGCAGAAATTTGTGCGAGGGTCCGTTGGATCAACGCAACAAACGAAGCAGCCTGTTTCTCGTCAGGAGTGGCGTCGAGTTTCTGCTTTGTGATGTCGTCAATGTTGTCCGGGGCTTGCGAAGGTTGGGGTATCTGAGAGCTTTCTCTTTGGCATTGTTCTTGGCTATCGTGAATTCGGTAAGGGCGGCGATATACGCTACGATAGGTATGTCTCCGTTTGATCACGATGGATGTTGCATCTTCATCACTTTCTACGTCCCCCAGATGCGATTCGCCATCCTCATCCTCGATACTAATATGGCTGACATCGTCTTCCGAATCACAAGGGCCAATAATTCCTTCAAATAAATCAGACGGTGCAATGTCTTGAGGCGTCTTCCCGAGAGCGTTGACAATCTCCAAGTCCGCACCAGCGGAAACGAGGAGTCGAGCACATTCCTTTGACTGAGCCAGAACTGCGAAATGTAGGGCTGTATACCCGTTGCGATCACGAACGTCCAGGTCGGCACGATGCGCAATGAGGAACTCAGTCAAAGAGGTGAACTTCAAGAATACCGCCAGGTGGAGTAACGTTTGCCCGCTCGACAATGCATGGGATACGGCAATCACAGAAGGGATGGCAGACTGCTCCTCAGCGGCGACATCAATGAGCGACAAGAACTTTGTGATAGCAGCCTCAAAGTTATGTCTCTCGCCAGGGCGCAAGAATAAGAGGGGCTGGATGTCATGGAAAGATGCTGAAACGACCTGCATCCTATCGCCAGAAGAAGAGCTGGGCCCAGAAGGTGAGTCTTCAGTACCTGTAGATCCAACTATGCGCAGTGCAATGTTCTTGGCGTCCTCGATTTTGCCGGTCATTTTCAGACCAACAACTTGGAGAGCAAGCTCCATTCTAATGCAGAAATTATAAGGGATGGCGGAAATATTTTACAGCCCACTCACAAAGCGCGATCCGATTCATCGGTGTAAGTGAAAAGTGAAGAGAGCGAAGAGTCGTTGGTGTCGTTGAGGCCTTCGAACCAAACCGTCACAGCGCCTGGAGTAGATCGGGGAGGTAAAATGCAAACGAGAGTATTATCACTCCATCTCTGGGTCGAGCTTGCGACAACATCCCCGAAAACACAGTTAAACTGAATTGCTGGATAAAAGTTTTCGCCCAGAATAGTGACTTCTATACCACCGTGTGTTGGACCAGACGAAGGGATAAGGCGGTGGATCTTGGGCAACGGAAGTGAGGAGATGGGTGGGGGAGAGCTGGGATCAAAGAAAAGAAAAGGCACAGGTCGCGGAGGGACGAGAGAAGCAAGTATGTGTGAAGGTTGTGGTACTGGGGGAGTACGAGGGGAAAGCATGTCTGGGGGCGAAGGAAAATGGGAAGGTGTAACAGGAGAGATACCGTTCGGAGGGCTGAAAATTCTAGTACTGGAAATGGTGTTGACAGGCTCGCCGGAGCCGAAGGCAGATAGTGAATCTCCGCCACCCATGAATGCTGCTGGAGGTTGAGAAGCCGACAAAGTGCTTGAGGATTGTGGAAGGTGCGGTGGGGTTGGCGAACGGGTAATGGGAACTGCTTGAGGGCGCATGGAAGGGGAGTTGACACAAGAACTCAAACTAGTAACACTGGCCTCCCTGGAGAACTTGGACGGGTTGCTGCGGCCTGCTATGTCATAAGGCTTAGAACGTGTCCTTGGCTGACCCTTGCCAGTCCGAGATGGATGTTTCAAGAGAGGGGTATTGTCTGTGGATGGCATGACAGAAGGCAAGCTCGACCAGTCGACTTGGGTCTCGAAGGTCGGGGTGGGTGCGATGACTCCCGACTTGACAGTTGACTTATGATCATCAGTAATCATGATGGGAGGTGTCATGCCCGTGCCAACCAGGTGGCCATTGTTGTCCATCATTGTGAAACGAATATTGAACCCGACCTTCTCTCGATGATGCCTGCAGTAACAAGTGATTCGGACGGGAAGTACGGCGGACCCTGCAGAAAAATCGAGTATATCAGGACAATTGAACTGAATGATGCTCGTTGTGTCTTCCTTTATGCTTCTGGGTCGCGCGCAACCATCTTCAGGAGTGTCTGAATCTGAACGAGCTGGCCGTATACGAGCCGCGAGTTTGCGAGCTACACGCTTTGCCTTGACAAAATGTGTAAGATGGGGTAAGTAATGATCTGGAGCCATACCTCTCTCTTCCTACAACTTCCACAGCTGATGACATTGCTGTGTGGGGCTGAAGCGCAAGTGACAGTTGCAGTTAGGTGAAGGATATCCGCTGGTGCGGGGTCTTGCCGCGTGTTAGCATAAGACAAGGGTCAGATAAGGGAAATTTACCTATTTTCCCTTCTCTCCGAGCACGCCTCTTGGTAGACGTTCCAGGTGGGAGTTTGAGCCACTTCCAAGAGCCAACTCTATCGTACTGATCGTGTTCCCCAGTGGAGGTACTTGTATGAGCGAGGTCGACAGTGACCCGCACCTGCGTTTCGACACGCGACTTTGTGCCAGTCTCAGGAATGTTGGGAGTCAATATGACAAGGCTGGTCGTGATAAGGAGATAAGACGGCGAGGATAAACGAAAGATAACCCACTTGTAGCACGACTCTCGTGGAGGATAAACAACCCTACGGGCGATAGAGGCTGGGTTCCGCTTGCATGTCCGCATGGTGGGAGGAGGGACAATTGGGGTGGAGTGCATTTGCGTGAGGGAGGGTATCGAGAGTAGAGACTCGTGAAAGGATCGTTGAAATGGCGGAGGGTGGGTAGCATCAGAGGGCGAGTGGATATCTGAAGGGGAATTTTCCACGCCCGAGCAGGCTGAGCTGCAGAGAGAACAGGTGAGATGGGAAAGAACACAGTAAGACCGATAAGCATACTCGTCATAAGCGTGTTCCTGAAGAATGTCATTGAGTTGGAGCATGCGCTCGCTGCCCGGTTTTTGGCAGGGGTCGTTATCGAAAGCGGGGAAGTTGTCGGACATGGAGCGATACCATGGAGGGAGTTCATTGTGAATGGTTATGTTGTTGGGGACGTCCGAGGTCTCTGGTGTTTCCGGTGACGATGAACGAGAGTCCATCGTTACTGCGGTCGTCGTTGACATCGACCGCGGCGGTGGACAGAAACGACGTGTTTGGCAACGGGGCTGCGGAGGATGGCACAACGTCTCGATGAGAAGACAGATTTGAAAGGGAAGGACACCGACCACCATCGGACCCCAGGGACTCTGATTAGCTCATCTCTTGTCCTGTTTGCACGCGAGTTGACCATTGATTCGTTGTTCAGCATGAAGCGTACCGCCGAGAACCAGCTCACAAAGGACTCGCCGTACGACGAGGACGATGAAATCGAGGTCTGTACTGTTCTTTTGCGTGCTGGTCTTCTTCCTCACGCACCCAAGGAGATACAAGACCCCAACAGTTTCCACAGGGCGGACGAGTCTGCCCTAGCAAAGAGACAGTGCGCCCAATTCAACACATTTTCCAACCCACGTAGCTGACCCAGTCCTAGAATACGCGGTCTTCCCAAGCGCACATTGGCTGCTTCCAGGCCATCATCGCTCAACGGATTGCCACCAGCCCCCGTTCAGGATGTAGAGAAAGCTGTGAGTAAAACGCGTATTCTTTAAATGCCTTTCCTCATAATCACTCTCAGGAGGCTGTTCCTCCACCCAAGTTTGGGAGCTTCGCTGGTTTCGGAGCAGGGACTGCCGCATCTAACCCGTTCACCTTCACTACTTCTGCATCCGAAACCGCGCTCAAGCTCACAAAACTGACCCCCACGGTGTCGCCATTTTTGGGAGCACATACACCATCACCTCTGGATGTCGATGCATCCTCTCCAAAACCCGCAACATCTTCCCCAGCAGAGGAAATAGATGCCGTAGCGTTCAAGTATTTCAAGTCTCTTCGGGGTCTTAACGTTTCTTTCGTTTCCGCAATATCCGCTGCAGTCGAGAAAGATCCCTTCTTCGACGTCGCCAACTTGGTCGAATCTTACAAGAACCTGCGGACTACCATCCAATCCGAGTTTTCGCAGTCATCTACAGATCGCGTTTCTGCTACGACCAACTCTATTCCCCTGTTCGGTGCCAAGGCACCACCAGAGAAAATAACCTTGTTCTCCATGCCCAAGCCGCCCGCTGGGTCTGCTGATGCATCTCCCAAACTTTCCGCGATCAGCGAGAGTGGCACAAAGACCAGTGGTTTCACTTTCGCACCATTCGTGCCACCTTCGAGTTCTACTCCTGCGCAACTACCCTTTGCCCTTGCATCCAAGCCGAGTGAGACCTCTTCATCAACTACTCCCGAACCTCCAAAATCTGCTTTCGCATTTAGTGCTTCGAAAACGTCCGTTTCAACGTCAAGCACACCACCAAGTTCTGGCTTTTCATTTGGTGCTCCCCCGAGCGTCGAGAATGCCGCATCCAAGTCGGTTCCTCCCACAAGCCAGGAAACTGAGGGTTCATCCACTACTTCATCACGACCTGCTTCAACTGTACCCAGCTTCGGTTCCAGCAGTGTGCCAAATTTCTTTTCCACTAAACCTACCAGCGCGTTCGGTACTGATGCAACGTCCAAACCAACCTCAGTATTCGGCAGTTCGATCTTTGGCAGCAACGGAACCACCGAGTCCATTAGACCATTGCTTTTCACCCCGCCCCCGTCTGACAGTAAAGACGATCCCAAGGTTAATACCAGTCTCTTTGGAAATACGTCTTCCTCAACAACCACAAGCATCTTTGGATCTTCTTCTGACAAACCAGCCACTTTCTTCGGCAGTGCTTCCCTGCCTAAAACGAGCCCATTTACTTTTGGAAAGCCAGCTGGAAGTATCGGAAATCCCGTGGGTTTCGGGTTCGGTGGTTCATCTCTTAGTGGCGGCGACACTGCCTCTTCATCGAATCCAGCATTCAGCTTTGGGGTGGCGTCGGCGAAGCCTAGCGAAAGTTTGTTCTCGCCGCCCCCGACTGACAAGTCAACCGAGTCGACGCCACAGCCCGACGCAGAAGGCAATGAGGAAGGTGGGGAGGAAGACGCGGTGAAGCTGCTACCTTCACATGCCCACGATGGAGAAGGCGAGGGTGAAGAAGACGAAGAGACGACCCATGTTATCAGGTGCAAAGTCTATCGACTATCCAAATCCGAAGATAAAAACGAGTGGAGAGACCTTGGAATTGGTCCGTCCTTTTCGCTCTCGGCTCCATCACTCTTGACGCATTGACTTTGTCAACAGGAATGTTCCGGTTGAAAAAACACAAGGCGACTCATGTTCGACGAGCGTTGATGCGCAACAGCAGTACGGGCAGAATCCTCATTGTTGGTATACTGTGCTCGTGTCCTTGCTTTTTTCTTATGGCCCTCCTACAGAACTTCCGGATATATGCAGGCCTGAAACCCTCGATGGCAAAGACTTCGATCTCGTTTATCGGATATGAAGACAACATCCCAACATCTTTCAGAATCCGGCTCAAAACTGAAGAACAGGCCGCGCGGCTGAAACAAGCCATGGAACAAGAAATTGCTGCCAGTCAGGCAACAGACTGACGTTTGGTTGGTTTGCTCCATCATTTTCCTCCCTATTTCGCATAGCATTACAGCCTATTGCTACATCCTGCTTTGTTCATCCAAATGACCATTTCTCCTGAGAGCGGCTACTTGACATTCAAATGACTTTGTGCGTTATGCCATATCGAACTGAGGACGAATGCTTCACTCAGGAGGAGTTCGATCTCATGGTCTCCCCAATCTTGAGTCGGGGGTGATTGCAGAAACATGATGATACCCTACACCGAAGAATGTCAAGGGAGCAAGGCATGTGCGAAAGGAACCTTTGAACTTGCCTGAAAATCCATTTGTCGAAGTTTCACGCTCCACTTGACAAGAAAAGCAGAGCAGACATAAAGGTGGAATTGGGAAAAGGCGTCGGCCCCCTCTGCCTAATGAGAAACCCTGGTTGGAAAGCCATAACAAGGATGAAGGTCCAAGTACCGACCAGATATGTATCCCACATGCGAATCGTATTCTGCACACTGATTTCTCGCATGAGCAGACAATTCATCCAGCGGAATGCGAATTGCATAAACTCGACGTTTTGGGACTCGAGATGCGTGTACAGTGGGGCTGTCGTGTTTATATGATTAATATACGGAAGGTCGTCAAGGGGGAGACTGCACAAACCATCAATCCGTGCTACAAGCTCTGACATGCGTTTGACGCTACGGTGTATCCCTGGTTGGGCCGATA
>JBBPOH010000630.1:0-11703 GCA_038091335.1 Phylloporus arenicola | reverse complement strand
ATATCAGCCAATCATGGATAGTGTCCTCTAGTCGAATGACTAGTAGGAGATGTCAAACACCTTCCAGTGCTTTCGATTGGAACACAGTTCCGGAGTCGGAACCATTGACATTTTCATCAACAACTCTAAATGAGCCATCTGATCCGTAAAGGCAATTATTCCTTTGGCTCAACTTGCTTCTGCAGCCCTCCTCATCTGCTTCGCTTGGGTCACAGGTACTGGCCAGTGGTATGTCTAAGGACTCGGCTCACATCCGCTTGCTTATAACCCACTTTTCATTAGCCTTTCAACTGGCTACAGCTTGCCATTGGCAGCCTGAAAGCATGCTCATATTAAATCTACACTGTTGCCATTAACCCCTCTGCAAGATGTGTTCCCATTCTGCATTCTTCATAGAGTGGACCAGGCATGATGGGAATGCATCTGATGGACATGGCAGGTCATCCGTGAGACCCATTTGACTAACGCCCCACTGGGATTTGGCAGCTAACTGAGTACTTATAGGAATCCAGGTGCACCGGGGTCTGTCGACTTTGACAGAAAAGACAATCAGTGAGTACTAGTTGATATATGCATCCACATAAATGTTACTATTAACCTCAAGCGCACGCCCGATTCTGACACTTTTGATCAACTTCTGGAAACTTTGGACATGGTGTGAGTCCTGTTGTTTCCAGACAACTTGTGGTTCCCTTTTGCATAGTAACCTGTGCCCATGGACCTGATTTTCTCTGTGCCAACAAGGACTTATTCTAGGAGGATGATTTTTGGTCTTTCAGAGATGTGATGGACAAGTGTTACACTTGGTCTCGGGTAGAGCGCAAGTGTAGCCTCTGATGGAGAGTTCAAAGTACATGCAAGGGGGTCTCCTACTTGGATGTTTAGGGAAGAGTTGAGGGGGTTTCCTACTTGATGAGTTCAAGGGTTCAAGGATGAGACACCTGTTCAAAGCACAGGCATAGGCTTTCAAAGAGTCAAGGGACGAGAGAAGGAAACAGGCTAGATTCGTGCATGAGTGTAGACAAGTACAGAGGAGATCTAGCTTAAGAGAAGAAAGGAAAGAAAGAGAAAAATCACAGGTTTATATATGTAAACCCAAACATTTTAGGGCAGGTTAGAAGTGTATGTGATGAGTCATCATAAAATGTAATGGAATTGCAGAGAACAATGATGACAAGTAAGAAACAACTCATCGAAGCCAATGAAATCACATGGAGCTATGATGGAGTAAGCACAATTATAAAGCAAGTGACGAAGTGTAGGACTAGGTCATACGACAAGGAATAGGAAGGAGTAATCGTGGAAAGGGAAAAGAATGTCTGATGAGAAAAGAAACAATAGTCCGTGAATCATAACAACGAGGGGGTTGCACTGAATGGAACCTTGAGTGACATTATCCACTTGAATGTGAATGGGAGTTGAGCACACCGCCTGTCGTCATGTTCAAGTACGCTACAGTAATTGAGTTTAAGCATACAGTAATGGACCGTCACTTGCGCCAGCCATGTTTCCTTGGTTCATAGTTCATCACAACACAACATATACATAGATCATACATGACAAATGTGTTGTGATACACATTAGCTGCATATACATGTATTGTAGAGAGCATTAAAAATATTTTGAGTGGTACAGAGTGACTCAAAGTTTTCACACCTTATCATCTCATCACATCACCACCAGTTGCGCCAGCTCAAAAAAGGGAAATCTAATTTTTAGTGATTATCTAGCTGTCATCGGGGTTGTGATCATCACCATCAGAAGATCTGTCATCATCTCCACCCGCATCCCTGCCTTTGCCACCATTTCCAACGCTCTCAATATTTGGCTTTGGCAGTGATTTCTCAAGTTTTCCTCACTTTGGTTGACCATGTTTCGCTCCCTTCGCTCCTTTTCCACCTCCTCCAGGCATTTTTTGAGTTTACATTTCAGCTCCGTCACAGCTTAGCGCAACTGACAGTGGCTCGGATTGATCATTACTATTCTTGGTTTATCGCTCTGATAAGATGACTGATAAAGGCAAGAAAAACATGCTTCACTGGCATCAAGCTGGCAAGCTCTCGCACACAGACCACACCTGAACATATACCATACAGAAGTTTCATAGTGAATGGATGAGTGGTAGGACACCAAGCAATGATACACTCCAAAAATTGCACATTTTGCACACTATTTCACAAACTGCAAAACATCTGGCAATGCAACTGCTATTCTTTTTGTATGCAGAGCTTCCTATGACATAGAATCATTGTTCCATGCCCTACTTTGACTCTTTCATCCAACCATAGTGTAGTATTTACATGTTGGTGCAAGTGGTGGTCCGTGGCGCAAGTGACGGTCCATTATTGTAAGTAGAAGCAGCATCCTCTCAGCTTATCCGTTTTCTCATCCGCAGCTGTGCAGTGCGCTCCTCCTCGCTAGCTTGCATATCAAGGTTGTAGGGCAGGGGCAGCTCACGCATGGCACGGTACATCTCCATATTGCTCAAGTGCTTGTTTTTGATTCGATCTGTGACCATTCAATGCCTTCGTAAGGGTGTGATCACAAAGAAAAGGGAAGATAATCACACAAAAGTTCCACAGCACCCTCCAAAGCATCTCCAACATGGCAGCGATGAACACATACATCTCAATGCTGCCCTCATCAAAGTATATATAAATAAGCCAAATGAAACAGATCCATAGGTTGGTTAGCTACGAGTAGAAATTGGAGTTAGAAACGAGAGGAAAAATGGTGTGATCATACCATAGCTATGTAGTATAGCTAGGACACTGTCAGTGAGATAAAGAGGTATGGGTCAAGTAAATGCACTAGTACATGTGACTTGTAAACAAGCTGCGGCCATAGGAGAGGGTATCTGGAATGTGGCTGACACATCAACCAATCCACTAAAACATCCTAAGATAGGTGCCATCAAAGCTTCTGAAACAACCAGAAGTGAAGGGGCTTACCCAAGCACAACTATATAACGAATTGACAGTCGCTGTGAAGCAAAAGAGAACGTAGCTTTGCCCAGTATGGGGGTTCACTAGAATTTGACATTAGTTGACTGTTGATAATATCGTGGAGTCGAACATACTTTGGTGTC
Organism: Phylloporus arenicola; assembly: GCA_038091335.1. Taxonomy (NCBI): domain Eukaryota; kingdom Fungi; phylum Basidiomycota; class Agaricomycetes; order Boletales; family Boletaceae; genus Phylloporus; species Phylloporus arenicola. The sequence goes on along the minus strand of JBBPOH010000630.1, from coordinate 8,615 downwards.
TCCAATAGAAGTAAAAGAAGGATTCTATGATCCCCACACCATATTTCCTGGCCTATTCAATACAGACAGATGATGATGAACATTGAGTGAGGACCCTGACAAACACGTACATTGATAAGCTGAGTGGGGAGCCTTGAGTCCCAGTATTGCCTCAGACTCTGCAAGAAACACGCCAAGAAAGGTAACGCGGCAAGAAAATAATACAGCCCCCAATTCTGACTGACACCACATGTTGTCCATGTTGAAAATGTCAATGGTTCCGACTCCGGAACTGTGTTCCAATCGAAAGCACTGGAAGGTGTTTGACATCTCCTACTAGTCATTCAACTAGAGGACACTATCCATGATTGGCTGATATTCATACAGTATATGATTGGTTCTTATTGTTCTTATCTGAGAACCTTCTGCCATTGGACAATAAGCTTTATTGTTTAGTAATACAATAGATAAGCTCTCTTTATGCCATTGGCTACTATTGTCTCTATTGTTTCATTGTTCTCTTATATTTAGAACTACTGTACATATGTACAAACAATAGTTAGACACTACTTAAAGAGAGATGTTTAGCACATTCTCTCCCTCTAACAAATTCACTTCTACTTCATTCCCACTACCAGTCAGTGTCCTTTCGCACCACTGAGAACTTGACTACCAGTCTATCATTGACTATCCTAGTGAGTATTCCCACTAGAGCTTATTTCCCTTGTCCCTTCACCCTTCGAAGTACCTTGTACTTCAAGAGTCCATGCTTGTTGTGCTTGAGTGTTGTAGGCCAACAATATGATACTCTGAAATGGACTACTGGGAGCGGATGATCCTGATTGATATGAAATGGTGACGTTGATGGGAATGAAGTGAATAACGAGGTTCCATACCATTGACAAATTGCATGGTTGAATGATTGATGACAGTGTGAGAGTAGAAGCAGCCCATGAAATAGAGGTTGGCAAGTGAATAGGTGAGACTACAAACCTGATCAATGTGCAACAAGATTAGATGGTTTGAGTGGTGCAGATGTCGGAGATCATACCGGAGCCAAAGATCCATGAACTAGAATGTGATTAGATTTGGAAGGTAGTATCTTGAAGTTGACATCCAGTGACATACCTCTACCGTCCATAACCCACTAGCCCCAAGCTTGGCTATTTTCTTGATTATCCACCAATGAGTTTGACCCCACATGACACTCTGCATATGCTCTATTTTAGCACCCGAGCACAAGGAATATCAGAAGGCAGTTGAGCAACTCACACATATTGGATTAAACATCATTAAGAGAGTGAGAACGAGCCAAATCAGGGGCCACAACGTTGGGGAGCCAACGCCAGCCAAGGAGAACCAAAACGCGCAGGCAAGAGTAAATAAAAGGAAAGAGGAAAGCTTTCATGTGTGGTCAAAATCTTTTCACGTTGGATTGCCATGTACCACATACTTCGAAGTATTCCAGATAATCAAGCCTTGATCTTGGATTCAGTTCTGTGTCAATGGGTCAGAGAGCAAGCGGAACCTGGTGATAATAATGCACTGAAAATAAAGATGTAGTTAATTCTGTAGCATATCCAAACAAAGATATTGGTGCCAATCAGTAAAGCCAGCAATACTGGTAGAAAGAGTACAGAGTAAACAAAAAGCAGGATATTCCATGATGGGATTGCATCGCGTGTTTGCTTCTGGAAAGCTAAACCAATAATAAAAATGATATCATAAAATGGTCTCAAAGGATGTTCATACATAGGTAGCATCCCCCAGTAGTGGCAAAAACTGTGAGACCCAACTACAGCCCAGAACGGAAAGTGCTGACATGTCGCGCATTCAATGTGGGTCTGACTCAAAGATAATTTATTGCTTTCTTTCTGTTGCCGCATTCTGTGTACATGGAATTGTGGAATTAAAAAAGAAAGCATTAACAAAAGGGAACATATCAAATCACACAGCAAAAATGTGTTCTGTTTCCTTCAGCATGGCGCTAATCAGCTTACTAGAGGAAATGTTGGTGGGCTCTACCTGCAAGAATGCAATGCTTGAATGTTGCGAAATCATGGAGTAGGGAAGCCGCGTACTTTCTCCTTCATATATGCATCCAGGACAGGAATTTTGGCTATCTTCTCATATTTCCTCAAGGCTTTGCAAAAGCCAACCAGGTTAAGATTCTTGCAGGACAAAACATAATAAGTGCATGGATAGGCACAAAGTTCAACATCAATTGTGGATCGGACCAAGGAAATTTGAATGATATAAATGGTCGGCATAGGAACTTAGGTGCAAAACACTCACTCTGTAATTGGCCAAGGCCTTAAGACCGCTATAATATCAGCATCAGTCATGACATTCCACAGAAAATCAGTTGCATAGTGTGAAACTAGTTCTCCTCAACTTTCAAAGGCGAATGTCCGAGAGAAGAAAGCCGTTCCAACTCACCAGTAATGCTCAACGACAGCCTTCCACAGCGCCTTCTTTGCATGTCTATATTCATGAGGTTGGAGCAGATGCCCTGTCACAGCAGATGATGGGCATTTGGGGGCATTTGTACGTTTGGGGGACGACTTTGTAAAGCCATGATGATCATTGCCAAGTCCCTTGTGTCCAGGTCCTTGCGTACCTGTATGTTGAACAAAAACCTTTAGTCCAACAATGAGAACTCATGCGGAAGGAATATTCACTACCTCGTTCTAATTCAGAACCCAAAACTCCATTCCCTCCAGCTTGATCAGACATTTCTGTCCTTGTATTGTGGCCGGGGATCCACTGATTCATCAATGAAAGTACAGTGATATGTGCTCTCTTAGCCCAACTTTGAGCTTTCAAGTGCGTAGAGGTTGTCTTGGGGTCAAACATCAGTGTTGTATCCATGATCCCACACAGAAGAGAGAACTGACATAGAACAACCAGTGGTGTTTTACAAGTTTGGCAAGTTGTTCTCTTAATAATTTAGCACGCTCTTGCATTTCTTCCTCTCTCTGTACATAAAATGTCTCAATTTTGTCTAGTTCAGCATCAAGCATATCAAAAAACATGGCATGATTGGCGGGTAGGTCGGAAAGCATTGTGCGAAAGGGGGATAATGTAGGAGGTCCTGCTAAAACCAGTTCAGTTATGGTCAGACTTTGACGGATGGAGATGACAGATACTTGAGTCCTTGAAAAGGGAGGAAACTGAAGGAAATCGACAAGATCCAAAGGAATGCATGCGCATCTGTTGAGTGGGCATGTTCAATGGGGGACTAGCCAATGGTAAACTGAAGGAGGGTGCTATTACATATGATGAGCACCCAACATCGACTTTCTTTTAGTGTGCATGTGGCTTACATTGAAGCTGATTGTTGGTTCCTCATCTCGGAGCAGACATTATATTTCCTTGTTTTACATACGGGTCTTGCATGGTTGAGAATGGATGCATTCCATGTTCAGGGACAGAATTGGCAGTGAGGAGCGTTCTCACCTCTGGAATTATCATACTTTTCTTCATTGTTAGGAGTAGAACAGGTACAAGGGACATCTCCATTTCCAGAGGAGTGTAACATATTGGCTCATATGAGTGACAACTCCACTTTGAGACCGCTGTAGTTTCTATAATTGAAAAGGAAGTAGTTGTATGTCTGCTCGAGAAGAAGCAAAAACTGTTACTTATATGTAAGCCTTTTCCCACTCAGGGGTCTGAGAATGTAGTGATAAATTTAAAGTTGTTAGGGCTCCAGGAAGCTCACCTGGGTATCTTGGAGGTATCTGCGGTGAAATGGAGGGAGACAAGTAGGTGTTTGGTGAGAAACAACTACTTAGGCAAAGAATGTTGTCACTTACTTTACGAACTTCATGGTGCAGTCTGTCCAGACTAACCCCAACTGCATGAAACTATAAGAGGCCGGGACAGACTGGGACCTTGCATCCTAGAAACTGACAGATTTCGTCAATTTCTCAACGGAGTTGCCTAAACATTCAAAACCGTATGATCAAGCAGAGCAGTACTGTAGTAGAATGTCACAGTGACCGCGGATTTGGTCCTGTACCCATGGTGAACCATGAGTAATAAGGAAGGTAGCCGGCTTGATGCGCTGGTTGGTATGTATGGTCATGATCAGTACCAATAGTGAAGCTGCTTGTTTTCAAAGCCAAGTTCCAAATAGTTATCCTGTATGGACGATCATAGGCCTGATCCCGCACGATCTTTCTAATTCAGTCAGGAACACTTGCTGAAACATGTGCGGGGCATTTATGCATCATGTTCTCCAGTACATTGACATCTGGTTGAAATGATGGACAGGCATATATCAGGTGTCCAGTTTTGGGTAACAACAATGTCGCAAAAATATATTTTGCATTCCCAGGCCTTGTAAGGTCCCAATATGCCACCGGCTTCCAATTCAACCTGAAAATATTCCAAGGCAGTTGGAAGGCACCCAAAAGTAACCAGCCGTCTAAAAGAGGCAGCTCGGGGCGTAGCAGACCATTGATCTCTTTTAGACACCAGTCTAGCTCAAAAGGGGGTTAAAAGGGGTAAAAATACAGTTTCTAGAGCCTAAATATGGTAGCATAACCCTTTGTGTGTTCATATTTGTGATTTCCAATTGGCAATTGCTCCGGAAGGAATCTAAATATGGCAACTTTTGCGACAAACGCTTCAGTCACGTGACCGTCACCTGCCTGCTTGCTGCTGCGAAGGCGACCTTCGGACGCGCGACCATCATGAGCTTTCAAGATATCGAGTCTGGCAATTCTCGGCCAGCCTATCAGAGTTCCGTCGCTTCCCAGTCGCAAGAGGATTCCACTTTCTTGTCCTTACAATCTTCGTTGTCCCTTCAAGTGTTCAAGATCAATAGCAATGTTCAGGGAATCTTGAAATTGGTGGACCAGCTCGGCACTACCAAGGACTCTCCTTCCCTTCGCAAGCAGCTGTGTGTCAATTTAATTTGTCCGCGGTTAAAATATCCTCAATAATTACATGGTAGTCATGACCTCACGGAAACAACAAGAACTATGGCCAAACGGGGGTCGGAGGACCTGAAGAAGCTTTCCTCTATACCTGCCATGGGTGTGAGCTGACGTGTCATGGCTGGTTTTCTCACTGGGACTCAACGTTCATCCCTCAGTCCCATCACAAGACATCACTACAGAAGACCTCACACGATCTTCAATTATCTCTTGTGGCATTCCAACGGGCACAGCAGCTCAGCGCAGAGAGACAGCGAACGGTGGTGGAAGGCGTCAGGCTCGCGGTAGAAGATGACCGCTCGCACTTTTTGTAAGCATTTCATTCGAGCGATTTTGTCTTTCTAACTTCAGCAAGTGAAACATCCCCTACCCCTCAGCAACAACAAGCACAGATGCTTCAATCCCAATTGTCCCCCCATGAACTTGCATACCAAGAGTCATTGATTCAGGAACGGGAAGCTGAAATCCAGGAGATTGAGACGGGCATTCACGAGTTATCGGAAATATTCCGTGACCTTGGTACTTTAGTGAATCAACAGGGTGGGATGCTTGGTACGTTTAGCCCACGGCACGCTCGTTTTGTTCCCTGAAACTGAAATTCTAGACAATATCGAGTCAAATATCTATTCGATAGCTTCTGATACTCGGGGTGCTGCTGAAGAGCTTTCTACCGCGTCAGAGCATCAGCGAAAGGCAGGCCGCCGTGCTGCATGTCTGATGCTTATCATTGCGTTCGTAGTAGCCATTGTGCTCGTAGCAGTGAGTCGATGCGAATTCATGCGTCTTGCCGCGCCACTGAATCTGTTTGTTTACCCCAGATTTTGTTGCCATGAACATTTGTTGCTTAGTGAATTTTCGTAATGGACATAGTACCCTTTAGTTTGTCATTATTTCTAAATCTCTATGACATGTCTTTCCGTGAAGTCAGCCTGAGACTGGCGCGATCACGTGCTATTCCAAATGGGTCCGAGTGCCATCGTGCTTTGACGAGCTCGTCAGCGCAGGACGCGACCTGGAAACATTTGCAACCGTCTTTCTTTTCTCTCCTCAGTTCCGCATTTAAAGCCACCCAGTTCAAATCCCAGCTTGCTCATGGCAACCCCACCACCACGCGCTATCAGCTCCAGCGCTTCAAAGCTCCTCAATGACTATGTCTGCTATTCGTTTTCTCCGCGTAGCCCCTCGCTGATATCCGCCTTCTCAGCAACTCGGGGATTCACTTGGGAAAGGCGCGTTTGGTCAGGTATACCGTGAGTTCTCTGTCGCACGCGACGAACCTGGATAGATTGGTTGGGCAATGCAGGTGCACTCAATTGGGCCACTGGCGAAACCGTCGCCGTCAAGGAGATCCAACTAAGCAACATACCCAAAGGTGAACTTGGGCAGATCATGGTACTTGTTATTTCAGTGGTGGCTCCACCTTCTTTCTCATAATTTCCTAGTCAGAGATCGACTTGCTCAAGAACCTCAATGTATGGTATCTTGTCGCTCGCATGCTGTCGTGTAGTTGATCGTTATCAGCATCCCAATATCGTCAAATACAAAGGATTTGTTAAAACACGTGAATATCTATATATCATCCTCGAGTACGTATGCATCGTGTTTATCCAGCCTTGATTTACTCTTTGGCAGATTCTGTGAAAACGGGTCCTTGCACAACATATGCAAACGCTTTGGAAAGTTTCCCGAGAATCTCGTCGCTGTTTACATTCGTCAGGTACTCGAAGGCCTTGTATACCTCCATGACCAGGGCGTCATACATCGCGATATCAAGGGCGCGAATATATTAACGAATAAAGATGGATGTGTCAAGCTTGCAGATTTCGGAGTTGCTAGTTCTACAACGACAGGCGCAGTTAGCGATGATGCTGTCGTTGGCAGCCCGTACTGGAGTAGGTCCTGCCTTTGCCTCGATCACACACATTCACATCGTGTTGTTATTAGTGGCTCCTGAAGTCATTGAACAATCCGGTGCGACTACGGCCTCCGATATCTGGTATGAAGCATGCATACGTATATGCGTTCCCTCATGTTGTTCCCTCAGGAGCGTTGGTTGTGTCGTTATTGAGCTTCTAGAAGGCAAACCACCATACCATTTTCTTGATCCCATGCCAGCACTCTTCAGAATTGTACAAGATGATTGTCCTCCGATACCCGAGGGTGCTTCTCCAATCGTGAAAGACTTTCTTCTCCATTGTTTTCAGAAGGACAGCAATCTACGGATATCAGCCAAGAAACTTTTAAGGCATCCGTGGATGGTAGCCGCGAAGAAGCAAATGGATTTATCTGCCGGAAAGGATGGACATCCGGGAAGTACCAACTCCCAAACGTCAGCTGGTGAACAAAAGCGTCCTGCGAGTAATTATAACTACGATGAAGCTGTTCTTAAGGTGCAAGAATGGAATGAGGCCCTGAAATGTAAATTTCTTCTGCCTGCCATGCAACCGACATGGTCTGATTATATCTAGCCCCAACACGTCCGTCAAAGCACGGTGGTCGTGCGGGTGTCAGTGATCCTCCTCCATCGCCTACGCGCCCACTACACAACAAAGCTAGCGTTAACTTATTCCAGCACTCTGTGCTTGGGCTGCAACAATCAATATCAACACCGATGGCTCTCAAACCACCGCAGCCTGGTCAAGGAAAACCATCAGCCCCTCTCGGTCTCGTAGAGAAGATTCGCGAACCATTGGCATTCGTCCTGCAGCAACCCGAGGAGCAAACTGATAATTGGGATGACGACTTCGAGGATGGTCCTTCGTTCTCAAAGTTGGCAGGCATGCGATTTATGTCCTTTCTTTACTTCATTGATGCCAATGTTGAATCGTAGCGTTAGAGAAATCGGCTGTGGAAGATGATAAACCAGAGATCGACGATAACGCCCAGACAATACGGCCGAATCGTAGCCCAGCTGGTCCGAGCACTATTCCACTCGCAAGAGCCCCTGCGGCGGATATCGTCCCAATTGTGGAGGACTACTCAGACCTTGCATCGGAGGAGGATGACATCATCTTGCAGGAAAAGGTTGCTGACTTCAAAGTAAGCTCCAATGTGTCTGTTGATCACTCTCGGCGTGATAGATTCTTGTCTGTAGATGAAGAACTCTGTGCGTCGTGGACTATTCCATCCGGATGACATCAAAACTCTAGGTATTGCACCCAACTCTCCTGGTCCAACGTCAGCTCCTCTTCCTAGCCTTTCACGCAAGCCCTCGCGTCCTTCATTGAGTCCTGCGGGGTCGAATGGCCCCCCACCGGGTTCACTTCGGTCGCATTCACGATCCTCATCTTTTGTTGGCTCTGGTTCCAGTGGCTCCGGTTCCTTTGGTCGGTCGGAAGCCAAACGGGTCACAAGTTCCCATGAATTCGACAAATATGCGGAAGAGGATGATGAAGACTATGACGACGTATTTGGTAAAGCGAACGGCGGTAGTGAGTTGATTTCGGCCCTTTGTTCTTGGCTAATGGTGAAACCAGCCCTCGAGCAACCTATGCAAACTCTGCAACTCAATACTCGATACTCCAACAAGTCCTGGGTAAGGCTCACTGAAGTGGTCTTTGCTTAAACTGATGTGGCTGATGACTGTGCATTAGTTGGGGGATGATGATGATGATGACGATCCTTTTGCGGAGGTATGACCTGTCGCTGGGTTCCGACTTGTTTGATCTTACATTCAGCCCAGATCGACGA
>JBBPOH010000629.1:0-11719 GCA_038091335.1 Phylloporus arenicola | reverse complement strand
AAGTGTGAAAATCTTCGGAATGCAAGGCATGGTCGTGGCAGAACGTAATCAACACACGAGCGAGCATCGATCGATGGTGAAAGTAGTATTGGTTGCATTCGCGTTGGGAATAAGAGGACGCCGATGATCATCTATTTCAGTTTCATCTAGCCGCCGGCTTCAATCGGAACAATCCTTGCGGGGGTGGCAGGGCTGCTACGGTCGTTTCGGCCCCCAAAGTTGATTGATCCGGTCGATCAATGATGTCAGTACTAGTCCAACCGTATGTGATACGCCTTAGCTGCTGTGTTCACAGTGTTCATCTGGAGTTCACAACAGTGGCATGTGCCATAGCGGCCGAAGCGAAAAGAAAAGAGAGCATCAAATACCTAGGATTTTATAATGACCCTAAAGTAGTGGTTTTAGAGCTGCCAATAGTATACGACTGCTGGACGAGAAAGCTATAAGCAATCTGTTTTCTATAACCTGATAACGGCCGATTACAACGTGCTCGGCCTGCGTCACAATCTTATGAGCTCTTGACAGCGATGGACCTGCATAGTAGTGGCTTGGAATGGATTACGGCTGATCACGTGGACACCATCCTACTTTGGAGGCTGTCCTGTCTAGACTCTAGTCACAGCAAGTCATCGTCAGTGCCAGTGCTTTTCGCAGTCTTGTGCTTATCTTCTGCCACGAACGTTCACGACCACCTTCAAATTTACATCCCACACGTCTACTATCTATCACATTATACAAAACGTCACAAGCTACTATTGCTACCCCTGGCATTCCAGACACCCTACCAGCAACGCGTCGAGGCCGTTACAAGTAATTTGCTCAAATTTTGATGATTCTACAAGATGATGCATTCCAGCTCGGAAGCGACGTCCAACTCGCCCACTCCGATCAGTCCTTTTTCAACCTATTCTCGTCTCAGCGAGGCCACTTCTGACGGTCAGCCTCAATATATCTCAATCCCCATTTATCACTAACGCATCTCCCCTCTTTTCTTTGCTCTCGCGGATGTGCACGTTACTTTCCCGCACTTGTACCTTTCATGTCCGTGACCTGTTCCCGCACTAACAGAAGCACCCGACCTGGGTGCCTTCAACACTGTCTTTCGCGAACTGCACCAATTGCAGATAGGTCCTCCACGCATCCTTCACACGACTCTCCCAGCACTTGCACTCCACGTGGACCACGATGAACGCGAACGAGAATTCGAATCTGCATCTCCACGCTCGGCGCTCCTATCAGCACCTCCAACAGACTCGGAGGCGAATGCAGGGTCGACAGTATGGACGCAGGGCATCATTGCGTCATATTTCGATCCGTCGGTGGCGAGTGCGCAGACCAGGAGCGCGGTGGACGATCGGTCGCGTGCCACGGACAGCACGACGGACGACGAGGACACACGTGTACACAACCCGACCCCAAGCTTGAGCGAGGGCGCTTTTGGTGGGGATGGTTCCGATTCTGATACGGAGGGAGAGGATCCACTCGCGTTCACTGTCGTTGGATCCCTCGCATCCGATACAATCAGCACGGTCCAGGATGGCATTGTGGCTGACCCGGAACACCCTACCTTGGGCACGATTGACAGCGTTATCGAATTTTTGATGTCAGAGAGGGATAGGGTTCAAGCAGGTCGATTGGCGGAAAGACGGATGGTTCCACAATATAGCTCGACGTCGGACGGAGGGATGAGGCAGATTCAAGCGAGGAAGCGGCGGCGGAAGAAGCCAATAAAGACGATTCAAATATTAAAGCGCGAGGTGAACGCACCGGAGATGGTGCCCGAGGTGATAGTGCACGCAGATGATGCGAGCGGTGATGGCGACAGAGACGACGTGGACATGGATCCTGACGCCAAAATTGATGGTTACTCGTCATCGTCCCTCGACAGTGGACATCACCACTATAATTCGACTCCGTCGACACCTTCTCGGACGAACCGCGTCCTTGTTAAACGCAATGCGTTGAAACACAGCAAGTCGACACCGACCCTACAAGCCAAGACGATACCCCCTGATCCACAGATCTTGAAGCTACGGTGTCTGGCACATAAATTACGCCTCAAGTTCCCAGAGGACTACGAACGCCTCACTGCGTTGCTCACGCAAGATTTTAGTGGGGGGGAATCTGATTTCTCCGATCCTAGAGGGCCAGCGCCACGCGCAAGGGATACATTGATACACGTGTTCATTGATCAGTTGGGTGTTCTTTTCTCGGCTTTGAGTGTGCATGAACGCTGACCGATTTATGCAGCTCGAATATTCTCATTGGACTTCTTACATATCATAAGAAACACCGCTCTTCGTCGAAACGTCCCAAACGTCTCTCACATGCAGCGCTCGCGCTCCTTCTTGAGCGGGGTCGACCAATCACGAGACGATGTTTGGTGACTTCTTCGCCATTATACCAGCCGATGGATTCGGCCATTCAATTGGGTTACGACGTCCGGATATACGCACGCGTACCTGATAACGGGGATGGGCCAGACAGGCGACATGCTCACCCACCTGACGCCAGCGCTGTCCCGCGTAGCGGGCGGAAACCCGAAACGAATCCCACTTTTGTGGCATCTACCTCAAAGCCACATGTACCCAGACACGCGGGTGGGAATACTTCGACCGACTCGGATCGTGCAACTGGGAATGGGAACAGCAATGGGAGTGGCAGCGCCATGCGTGCGGTCTCTGGACCTTCTGAGACGACGATTACCCGGATACGCTATAGAGAGCAAGGCGTCGACGAACTCCTCCAGCTCAAACTCCATCAGGCGATTGCCGCGACTGACCCTCCACCTCCCAACGCAACGATTGTGCTCGCTACCGGAGACGGCAACGTCGGGCAGTTTAACGAAGAGGGGTTTTTGGGGCCAGTTCGACTGGCGTTGCAACGCGGTTGGAAGATCGAGCTCTATGCATGGGAAGAGGGGTTGAGTCGGACATGGAAGAAGTCATTTTCAGATGGACCATGGAAGGAGCGATTCAGGATCGTCAAGATGGAGGATTTTGCAGCTGACTTGTTGGAGGTGGAAAGGGAGGGGAGGTAGGATTCCTTTTCCTTCCGGATTTTCCCATGTTTCCACACTCTCTGCCCTGCTGGTTATTGTCGGTTGTGTTTGCACGTCACAGGGCTTGGCTCTGCTTTGTGATACCTTGCGATGTACGGCTACACAGTACGATAACTGACACACGAGTACATATTGTCTCGCTTGCAGGGCATGAGCTCGCAGTCACTGATAATTTCTTTCCACCTGACTACAGAAAACATTTTGACCAACCACACCCATGGCCTTGGATGCTGCAGGGTTGGCCTGAAAGAAGTACTGACAGTGCGTCTGGCAAGGTGGCAGCTAAGTTAAATTCCAGCCTACCCACCCATTCACTTGCCACTTGTCGAGTCTCGACAAATTGCCGACACAGCTCAAATACCCACTTTCCGACGCAAGTCTCCGACTTCTAGATGGCAATGTTCATGTTTAAGCCACCGGAACCATATGACCTGCCTCTCCGTCGGGAAGCTGTCATACCCCATTTACTTATCCTCAACATGCTGGCACAGCGGGAAATTGGCTATTTCTTCGCTGCATCCTCCGATACTCTCGTTAGTTTTTTTCCGCCACCTTGAGCCACGCGCGACGTACTCAGATGGCGGCCACAACAACGTTCCCCGCGGTCCTTCTCACGGTCGTGCCCTCCTACGTTCTCTACCGTCAGCTGGCTAAACCGAAGCTACCTGCTCCGCTTCCCCCTGGCCCAAAGCCGCTCCCCGTTCTGGGAAACATTGCTGATCTCGCTGAGAAAGAGCTCTGGTTCGTGGCTGAACGATTGGGACGCCAATATGTATATCTGCTTGTGGTGAAGCCTGAAGTCCCATTCTTATTTAATTTCTGGACAGGTCGTATCTTGTATCTCCATTTTCTTGGCCAGGGTGTCGTCTTTCTGAACACGGCCAAAGTGGCGTTCGATCTGTTAGATAAACGGGGTGCGATATACTGACACCCGACGCAAGGAATGCGCCAATGACCGTGCCCGCGCGGCCAAGGACAGCATTGAGTGGATACGCACACACGAGGAATATGTGGCGGAACATTTGGTGCCATCTGCGCCCCCAAAAATCACTGAGCGAAGTCGCGCACCATGGTTTTTCGAACGCAGGGGGCCATTGAGCGGGGTCTTGACGGAAGAGAAGAATGCCGATCACAAAGACATCGTAACCCGTCTGGAGGTTCGTGTAGGTTGCAAACGCATGCAATATCGAAATGATGCTCGCTCGGAGGTATCGCACAGAGAAGGTGAGGGTTCATCTGTGGTGAATGTCTGGATCGCCTGGACGAGGACAAGACATAATCAAGAGTTGGGTGATCGCAGAAAGGAGTGCATGAAATGCAAATGCTGTCCGATTAGGTGGGCGAGTGTCGCGTGGGGTATACAGTCCCAACCATACCCACAACAGGTCGTAACTAGGTCAAGTGCATCCATGATGGTTGAAGGCGAACTATTCACAGGCCAGAGGTGCCTCACGAGAGAGGTGTTTTTGCTATTGTCCAGGACAGGGTATGGATAGCAATAGTGAACATGATCCGCTGAAGGAGACAGTGATATCAGCAGTCGTGTGGGGAAAGTTCGCGTTGAAAGATACACACCAAGAGCTGAACCTCGATGAATTTTTGCTCAGGCCCGGGCTTGCCGAGCGACATGTCCGCAGAGACTGCTGCACGAAATGCCAACAGCGCGACAATTGGCCATAATGTAACTCGGATAGTGCGCGTCTGCGGTGTGATAGCCAACACAGCTGCTACGAAATAGCAGGGACGATGAATGTCGCGAGGCTGATGGGGACCTGTGTTGGCGGAATGCCGAGTCCATCTGCAAGCAACGACAGCATGAAGGACACGATTTGAGTTCCTCGTCAGGCCCCAAGAATATATAATGAAACGTCCAGCACACTGAAACACTCAGGCAGGACAGTTTTTTCGCCCTCTGCCAATTCTGTCAAGAACGAAGCAGTACAGGCGGGCCCATCTGTAAAGCGGTCGAAATGACAGCGGCGATCCCGTAAGTGAGCAAGCCGCTTCCTATTGGTTGATTGTGGCTGTATTATGCGACGCTTAGACAATGGCCCGTCACTCGGCCTGAGGTGGCATACCATTTTAATGTTGCCAGACTGACACCAATTCTGTTAGCTGGCGGCTCGGCCTGTGATGTTGGTCGGCTGATTGGCAACTGAGGTTGCTGCGAATATGTAGTCGCGCCAATTGAACTGTCCGCCGGTAGCGCTGAGCTGTGACAGGTATGTACAACAAAATACGAGCAAAACGATTCTTCGATCACTACGCTCTTCGGTTCAATAGGTCACACATCACATAGCATCGTACCTCTTTGAGGTCGTCGTCCTCGTCGTCACCTTTCTCCTCGTCTCGACCACCCGTTCAGACCTCCTTTTATGCGATTGTTGGTGCATCATGTTCATGTTCACGTTCATGTTCATGTCTACACTATCCACCTCCTCGTCTAGCTTGCGAATCTCCATACCGAGTTCTTCCAGGTCGTTCGATCCGCGACGACGCATGCTGGGGGCAGGGATGACGGGATAGTCGCCGTCGCTGGGAGGCTCGAACAGTGGCAGACGTTCGTTGGCGATATCGTGGCGCCGACTGTTGCGTGCACATCAAGCAACACAAGGGTCAGCCCAAGAGAGAACAAAGAAAAAAAAAGGACGAACGCGTCTGCAAAGTTGCGAATGTAGTGCATCATCTGTGCACCTTGTGCAGTAAGCATGTCGGGACCTCTCTGCTCTTCGTTTGGCAATGCGGACAATTCGGATGCATTCTCGGCTTCCTCTCTGTGAGACGATATCAACAATGAACCTGACCGAACAGATATCACAGGAACGGGAGGAAGAGTCTATCCTCGTTAGTCCGTGACAGAATTGGAGGGCATGGCCGTCATAAATGACACGAGGGCTAACGCGTCAAGACACGATCGGTAAGATGCTTGGCTCCACCGGCCCGTATTATGAAGCTCAATCTTATGATGCAAGTGTAAGCGCGCACCTCAGAAGCTGGAACACTCTCTGCATCTTCCCTACAGCCAAAATCTTGTTCTTGATCAGTTGTCTTCTCCCTGCGAGCTCTGAAGGCGGCAGCGCGAGCTCAACAGCCACGTCGTCTTCCTCTTCATCCATATCTTCCAGTTCTTCTGGACTGCAGGTCGCAAGGATCGCGAGCAACATCTCCGTGACTGATATGGAACGCCCCGTGAGTCTCGCGTGTGCGCAGGACACTCAAAGGATAGAACGTGACGTACTCTTTGCACCGACGAACGGTAAACTCCACGTGAAACCATCCATGAAATTCGGTAGCCAATAAGGATGACTACTCGAGTTGAACTGCCTGATCGTGATGTTCTTATTGGCATACTTGATGACGGCCCCGCGATTGTGGTAAACATCGAGATAGTTTGGAGCACTAAAGACAGTGATGACAGAGGGAAATTTCTTCGTCGGAGTCTTGCGATACATCATATACCTGCAGCGCAGAGAACATGGGCAGAAAACAAAGGAAATGACAGAAAACATACCCTGCATCCTGAGCTTCGTGTCCTCGTACGATCCCAAGTAGGCTGTTCCTCTCGAGGAACTTGCATGCCGCCTCGTACCTTTGAGGTATATCTGTTCATCACATCCAGCCAACATAGTCGAGGGACAAGACGCTCACGTATAAAAGAATGAACAACCCCTCGTCGCGTTATGCTCAAAGGTCGTCCCTGGAGCCAAAGGAGGACCTTGTGGTGAAGGTTCGTGCTCAAATCCGAAATTCGCGATTGGGTCTGACCATAGCAGATCGCACAGCAATCCGCTAGACCCGGGCTCCTGGAAGCGGTCAAGCTATGCGCACAACCATTAATCAGACACGTGTCTATGATTGTAGGATATGAATACGGAGCGGATGATGGAACGCACTCGCCGGAGGTCATCCAAGGTAATGAGCTCAGGAGAAAGGCCTCCGTGAACGCAAAAGAAGCGACCATCGACGAGGGCAGCGACGGGTAGTGCGTTGAATGAATCCAGGCATGCATCATACACCGCTTGAGAATATTTGTGGAGGCCTGTCCCAAGAAAGAAGACACTCGCCACATTGAGCTCTAGAGAACCCTAGACCCTTGGCGAGAATATGCGTACATTCGCGTTTGAAAGTGAAATATTCCGTTAAATGTTTGCATTCGTGATTTCCTCGAAGGAGGGTAATTTCTTTTGGGCGTTGTATCTTGAGCGCGTAGAGATATAACAGACACTGAATGGGTAAAGGTGTAATGAGGTTAATGGGCCAAGAGAAGCTGGAAGCACACGCACTTCAATACCAAAGTTTCCGCGATCGACGTAATCACCGAGGAACAAATACGCGCTTTCCGAAAAGCTCCCTCCGATCTCAAAGAGTTTCATGAGGTCATACTTCGGCGCGCGCAGGGACAGGGAATCAGTTTCACTGTGGCGTTTGATAGAAATGAGGACTCACGTATTGGCCATGGATATCCCCGCATACTAAGATGAGTCGGGTAATGACACGCGACCGTCAATTTGCATTGATGACGATCAGGCGAAAGGGAGGACGTAAACTCACTCGTGACAGGACTGCCCACGTTGACCAGATTTGGTTCACGGGATAGGATAGCAGTGGCTCTGTCGAGGATGTAGAGAGCCTGTTTCTCTGTCAATCTTCCCTCCTTGAAAAAATGTTGTTTCATAAAGTCAACATTGGGTGCCACATGATGGTCGCCAGGTGGGCCGTATTCCCTGAAGAAGAGCTGGTCGTCGGTTGGTGTCCAACCCGTAGGTTGTGGAACCTGTATATACAAGAACACAACAGTCAATCATAGTGCGATCGTCCTGTGATGTCGATTGTGACGGATCATGAAAGACTAACATTGGGCATTGCTCGTTCTTTTGAACTTACTCCAGACTCGATTGTATTCCATTGAACCACACCGCCAGGAAAGACGGGATCGTGGTCTCCCTCGAGGGCTGATGGGTTTGCATAGTTAGGTGGGTGACTGTGGTAGAACTCCTGGTTAGATGACATTCAGATCGTTGTGTTGGGTATCCGCTACTGGGTATCGGTCGTCGTGATACTCGGCGTCGAGGACAACGCTCACTAGCGCTGGGTTTCTTTCTGAGCAAACCTTGACCTTTGTTTTCATTCAGCGCTCAACTGCCGACTGTCTACTACAGGCCATTTATTAAGCTGGGCTACAGCATCACTAAGCTTCTCGAGCTGAGTTTTACCGTTAAAGTCGTTCCATCATTCCACGGTGTTCCGTCCGACCTTGAAGAAGCTCCGTCCTTTTATCCGCGGAATGAAGTGTCACAAGACCGGTTCAAGCTCACCGGCACCTCTGTTTCCGATCAACCTCTAGGGCGCTCCGGCGACCACGAATGTACCCGCAAGGGTGGCGCTGACGCCGAATCTTCTTGTCGTAGGATTTCTTCGTGACCGGCGGATCGAAATCTAGGTGTCCAAAAACCACGCATGTGTGGTCGAGTATACCCATCCAGCTACATGGACTTTATTCCGGCACGTAGTCTTTTTCACTGGTAGGACCTAATGTGAGCTATGTTAATAATTGCGCGATCGAGCATTAAACACAACACGCTGGCAACGTAGCTTGTAAGACTGTCTGGCTGTGGTGAAGGTAGGTGGTCACTCTCATCATTCCCACAGCGACGAGCCACGAAACTTGAGTTTAATCGTCCCAAAGATTGATTTTACTCACTACTTATAACCTCGTCTTCTCAAAGTTGCCTTTCGGGCGACTGTGCAGTCCAATGACGGCGAAATTGTGCCCGTCAAGCACTAAGATTCCTCAGATGAGCATCAACGATATCACGGATAAGTTCTGGAGACTCTAGGCCAGAGGAAGAGGCAAGACAACGATTGTGTGTGATCCACCCCTTGATCCAGTGGAGCTGGTGGCAGAGCAACATCTCTCACGTTCGGCTGCGGCCATAGCAGGCTTTACCACCAACTTGAATCACTCCGAGACTATGGCAGACTTTGTTCAAGGACTTGACCCAGGAAAACTTGTGCTGAGCGGTGCTGTATGTCCCTACTTTCCGAAGTTGCGGTGTCCTGACAACCCAGACATTTTGCAGGTGTTGTCCTTCATCATCAGTCCATTCTCTGCTCCAGCTTACAATCTACCTATCTTCCTGTTCGGAGCGCTTGTTCATGAAAGCAACGATGCAGTACAGTCGCTCAAGCTGGTATGGTTCATCTTTATAACTGCTCGCAACCGAGGTTCAAACGGTCGGACCAACAGTTCTCTGGCATCTTGACCGGGTCGATTATCTTCGATATCATTTGGGTGTTTAACAACGAGCATAGTGGTTTCGTCAAAATACTTCTCTTCCTCATGTGGCTGCTCAAGGTGGGCATCATTTTTCAGACATGCCGCGCACACCACCCTCACTGTGCTCCCCTCTTTAGTTCCCTACCGTTGCAACATTCCTGGCCGTTCTCCGCCAGAGAGGCTCTCACTTCATGTCTCTCGGTCCTGACATCAATGGCCCGACTGGCGAGTACCGCTTTCCCTACGATGACTGTTACTGACGTGTCAAACAGTATGGTCCATGCCCGGTGGCTTCACGTCATCTGGTCGTGAAGGTTACCAAGTCGTCGATGATGAACCGCGGGTCAGTGTCCCTCGTGGACCGCCTGCACCTCAGGGGGCGACCATCGCCGCCCCTGTTCCCCAACATGCTCCTGGAGTCCAACCAAGCAACTACCAAAACGCATAGCCCCCTCCTTTCAAAGAAAGTGATTACAAGGTTATTCTCTTCTGTCGGAATCCGTTCGAATCATCGATGGTCTTTGAGTTTCTCCAATCCATTCAGGGAAGATTCCACTTGCTTCGTTTTCCTTGCTTGACGTTATGAGGATCCAAAGACGAGCGTCATTCAGGCAAGGTCCGATTTGTATTCCTCGATGTCCAGTGTCGCATGCCGCCTGTATTCAATACACCCTGAATGCCGATGCCTCTTGTTCGCTCGCGCGCAGCGGAAGTCTCGTGATAGCTATGAGAGTTACCTGCTCGTGGCCATGTCTATTGCTTCCCTGTTGCTCCCGTCACGTATATCCCATTAGCATCGCTCTGTCAGGATCTAAGGAACGGTTTCTTGACCATCGAAACAGAACTCTTGCAAGTGTGCGCAGACAATGATGACTTTCACTTGTACCAATCAGGACCTGGCGCTTAACTTCGTCCCGTGCTGTTGCGCAGCATGAGTTGCTTATCTCGGCGATCTTCTCACCCACTCTTCGCATTGTCGCCCACAGTATCTGCAGCGCGGGATCGTTATCAACGTATTTCTGCACTTCCTGGTCCCTGGAGATTGTCTGTGCCATTCAAACGCCAAGCTAATCATCCACCGTCTGGCCGCGTCACTCAGCTACGTGAGTACGGGCCACATCTCCAACCTTCGTCGCTTCAGTCGTTTCTGAACTGTTGTTGGTCTTATTCTCCGTTCTCAGTCCCACATATTCCCTGTTCGTCAAGTCCTCGTACCCTAACATTATTATCGTCTGGATTATCCCTGCGTTCGCCTCCTCTCGCTGCGAACAGCGCTACGCTCACCTCCATTCTTCCTGTCTGTCATCTTGTCGGACGCCTTTTCTGATTTCACAACCTAATCCCTTCATCGTATCCAAACGCCAACCCTCGAGTCGTTATCGCCTCTTTTCGGCCTCTTTTTCGGCCGTGGTCTGTCCTGTTCCCTGTGAGTCGTATTATATATTCTGGTTGACTGTTGATCTTGAATTCTCATAGCCTTGTTCTCTCCTGGTCTCCCTCGTCTGAACTATTCCTTACTTTGCACACTGTCCGCCACGTCCCGCTCCTCCTGTCACATTCAAGCCCGTTTCCCTGGTTCCTTCACCTCTACTTATCTAATTGATCTGCCTTCTCGCCCTTCTTTTCTCTGTGTCGTTGCCTGTTCTGCGTCCATCCATCTCGATTACTTGATTTCTGTCCTGCCACGCTGCCATTTTCAGCCTCACTCCATCCGAATCCCTTTCTGACCTTGTGTCGTCTGCCAGTCATATTGACCGTGGCCAGTCTTACACCATTCAATTGCGCGCCCAAACTCTGACTCGATATTTTCGATCCCACGACATTCATTGTGCCTAGCCTGACCCCTCCTCTTCGTTACAACCCAACGCTGGGCCGAGATACAGCGTACCTCCTCATTGCTACCTCACACTTCACATTGATCACCATCTCTTACCCTTCTGTCTCGCTCTCTCACCCCTGCCTCACCTGCATTTCGAAACCCAGCTTCCATATTACTTGTCCTTGTTATCTTTCCCTCCTGTCTCACCAATGAGCCAGAAAGACCCCGAAACTGTCATGTTTCAAGTTACAGGTATGCACATTTTTGCCGGTACGCTCCTGCATGCTAACTTCTTATGTAGTTAATCAATTGTCAGTCTCATCCCCACTTCCTAAGGAGGACATTCGTGTCACTGTTGGTGTTGGTGATGTGTCTAAGCTCACATGTTCTGGTGAATTGTCAGAGGATGGCTTGATTGTGACATGGAATCATCCCTTCCTCTTGTAGGGTTTTGATCACACTGGATAAGTATGCTGTTGATTATTTTTCCTTGACAGCACTGCATCTTCTTCATCTGTTGTTGAGGTTGCAATATATACTCTTCTAGAAGAGCTCAGCCTTG
>JBBPOH010000628.1:0-11722 GCA_038091335.1 Phylloporus arenicola | reverse complement strand
CCCAAGAGGAATCGAAGGCGGCAGATGGTGTCGTCATAGTCGCGTGTATGCCTGCCCTTTCTTCGATCACAAATGTTTGGCAATCTGGCCGGACCACCGCTGAGGTTATTCTCAGGGTGAGTTTTGATCCTTGTTCTTATGCATTCAGCATTTCACTCCCATTAATAGTGCATAGAGATGTGCCACGATCGGTGTATAGACATCCATTCCGTGATCGCCCAATCGTTGTCTAGTATAAATAAAGCTTCCTAGTTTCATTCGCCCGTGTTACCGCTTCTGGTCCAGCTTGCACTTCTGTTCTAATCAGGTATCAGAAGGGTCCGTATATCGCCTATTTCTATTTCTATTTTTTTTGGAACGGCACAACAGCGAAGGGAACCGCCTGGACTGGTCCCTTGATGCACGGGCTCATCTCAGTTGCACCGCTCCAGACCACATTCTGAAACACATTCTGTGATCAACTTGTTTTCACGTCGTTAAAGTGGGTTTCTGATGCGCTGGAAGCCTTTGCAAGTTTCCCTGGGCAGCCCGACACACAGGATACCTGGCAGATGCCTTCACATGTCGTAATTTGAGCGAACGAGTAAAACCTGCTGAAATAACTCGATTCAACAAGAATGGATGGAATGATCGGGTGAGCCTCCAAATTCTACGATCGGTGGAGTGTCGTGGCGCATACACTAAGTCTAGTGAACGACACCAGAGATAAGCAACAATCACTGGTGGGAAAAGTTGTCGTAAATCGTCAAATATTATAAGTTACTGGTGGTGGCAACATTCGTCACAATACAATAAATCATATCAGGTCGGAAGATGAACATTACTCTGCGTTCGCTCGATTCCTCAAGCGATAGTACATGGTCAGCTCAGAGGACTGCCTCCAAAAATATTGTCGCACTGCAGCGAGAGTCATGTCAAGTGACAGCACTGTGTCATTGCAGAGAATCTCATAGGTTTCCTCTGCGCGAGTGCGGAAGTTATTCGTGCTCGGAGACCCCGGCATGGGCCTGTCTAAAGAAGCCGAGGAAGTAGACCCAGACATCTTGTCTAATTTTTCCCGCACCTAGAATGTAATGAGTTCAGGCTACTTCTGAAAACATGGTCACACACATGATGAGTCAGTTTCCGTACTCGAAGAAATTTGCTCGCGGTCAACTTTGATTGGGCGCTATGAACGATTGGATGATAAGCATGGTGCATGGTAAATGGGCGATGCCACATACACATTCAAAAGTTCAGGTAGCTGTTCACCATCAGGCTCTGGGTTCGGCCAAGGAAGTAAAACAAAGCTAATTTTGCTCGCATGTGGAACAATAGCCTTGTTTTGGAGAAGGTATTCAAGCAACCAGAGTGGCATGCTTTCTTCGAGGGCATATATCTCCGCCCAAGTAGTCGACACACTGCCTCTATATACGGTTTTCCAGCCGGGATATGAATCATCTGACAACATGACCACCATGTCAGGTGGAAGCGACAAAGTCGGGGCCTCGGTAGATGGCGGAGGAGATAGGGGTGTTGACAGTAGGACTTGAACAGGTGATCTTGTCGAATTGTGTTCGTTATCCTGTAATATGTTGAGCAAACAATATCAAATGACCTGAGTGAGCTATACCTCAGAAACGGCCGACGTGTCCATAATACTCCCAGCATTGCTGGTCATCGGAGAGCTTGGAACATTGTCATTTGCCGCTCTTCGACCTGTTCCCTTTCCGAGGTTTTTCAGGCGACCCATGAAGCTACCGCCTGGCGTAAGTGGAGTGCCGGAGGAGTCGCCGGGTTGACGCGGAGGGCTCCCGGGACCTCCCCAGCTTGAGAAATCGCCGTCTGATAAAGCAATACTTGATGTCGAGGGTCGACGGGCACGAGCAGAAAAATATTCAGGCTCTCGGCTTGCACTGGGTGAAGGTATATCAAGTCCGTGAGTTCGAATTGAACGTGGCTTATCCAACGAGGGTGACTGGGAATTGAGAGCCATTGACTGAGCTTTTTTCAATGGTATCATCGGAGCGAGCAGGGGAGAAGGCTTAGCGAGCGAAGGTAAAGCAGGAAGAATCGCTGGTAATGCGCTTGCGGAAGTGACTACAGCTGTAGATCCTGGGAGACGGGATGAAAACCTCGATGTTTCAACAGGCGAAAGGAGCCTGGCTGAGATATTGCTATTGAGGTCTAAGCCCGTTCCGCCAACGCTTCGATAGGTACTACTGTGGCTGGGCTGATTGAATGCTGAGCTATGCACGTCGCGTTTTCGCCGAATGCGCTGCTCCTCCAGTAAGAATCCTAGGAATAAATTGCGAAGAACCCATTTTCCAATGTTAACTTTCGATCTTGTATCAGCATGAATTTTTGCAAAATTGGCCTGTGAACGCACTTCTGAGTTCATCATTGAACTGAGTGTTCGAATCCAAGCCAGCTTCGTCGGCGTAGATTTCTGCCTCGAAGCATCGCTCATTGATATGCACGGTGAGAACTCCGGTCTTCGTGTCCACCGATGACCATGCAAACACGACGGCTTCTCCTTCAACACGCTCTCTGACTGCCTCGAGGGCTTCTCGAGGACTCCATTCTCTATCACCAATCGCGCTGCTTTGCCCTCTGCTGCGGCCACTGCCAGCCAAGCTACCACGGAGGCTTGCAGCTTGCACATCCTCTTTCAAGTACCAACCGCAACACACTCCACGCACAATATCCCACACAGCAACTTCACCCAATGTGTCAACCGTCAGCGCGTGCATGCGGTCATTCAACAACACTGCTCGTACGAGCCCACGAGAACCCGGTATTACCATGTCCGGGTTAGAATTGAATGGGGTCGCCTCCGAGGCAAGCTCGCAGAGTTCCTGAGATGCGTGGACTGGGCGAGTTTCATGGAGAGGATCTTGGTCAATATTCGCAATCGGGACGTGCCTGTCTCTTTGAGTGTTTGATGGCATGAGCGAGGCAGAATGCTGAAAAACACCATTGAACGGTAACCGCCCTGGAACGGACACAACCGAAGCGGCGGAGTACAGGGTTGCAACCTCAGCATCGCGCCCTCGAGACGTAAATAATGCTGGTGAAAACGAGTTATTGGGATAGGCAAGCCTGACGAAAGAAGAGAGTGGCGCATCTGGGTATGAGGGAGGTTCATCATCCCTGTGACCTTGAACGGCGCATAAGTAGTGACAGACTGAGCAACCTGTGAAATTACCTAGATGCATTGAAGATGGAGGTGAACGAGCCCGCTCGACTCCGTTCGAGATGCCGTTAGTAGGCTCTGAAAACGGGTCATGACCATCCCCCGTATCGCGTTTCGCCAATCGGCTGGGGATTTTCCAGCGGCTAATTTTGGAGCTCCCTGAGGCTGTCCAGAGTAAAGCATCATCGGCAGTGACGATCTTGTTTATTCCCTCTCCACATTCTTCACTCGATTCTCGTGCGAGAACGATGCATACGCCGTCTGCAACATCTGTACAGTCTTCAACGTCCACTTTGCAGACGATCCCGGACTTATCCCCCGAATAAAATATCTTGAGGGATGGATGCGTAGAGTGCAAGGACCATACAGAATCCGTGTGGTAGGTGAAAGTATGCAGACAGCGTTGCGAAGATAGGGACCAGAGCTTGATAGAAGCTGTGCTATCATGAGGTCAAAGTGATATACACTATTGGCTAGCTTACCGTCGGTAGAACCTGTAAGCAGCTGAGAATGGACGTTAGAATATGCGCAAAGACAATCTCAGCGCACAACCGTACATATCTAGCATCATCAGAAATCAATATTGCTCGTATGTTGTCAGTATGGCCGACAAGCTTCCCTGTTCGCTTTCCAGATCGAGGATCCCACATTCGTATCACGCGCTCCGGAGAGCCGCTGGCGATAGCGTGTCCATATGGATCGGCTGTAATAGCATATATCGACGCTTTTGGTACACTCGTATCAGGAGGACTGAGGGTCAGTAAAGGTTGTGGGGCCGGTGAAGATAAGGTCGGGTCCCATAGCTTGATCGATCGATCGAATGACCCTGAAACGACCCAGTTTGACTCGCGACTGAATGGTTGGTAAGATTGAGAGTTTGATATTGGTAGGCAAGTTACCAGAAAGCAAGGCAGCGGACATAGTCTGCATGTATGCCGATGATTGACGGGTCAGTCGAGGGATTCGAGTGTGGATTCCATGCTTTAATAGTGCCATCCGAGGAGGCAGAAAGTACTAGGCTGTGTTAATGGCATATGGACGCGCCAAAGGAGTAGACTGACCAGTCTGGTTATAATTGCAGAGAAGAATGTCGTTGATCCAGTCTGTATGCGTTTGTGCGGACTGTCGAAACTGCGCATGCTGGGTACATGGTTGGAAAGAAAGGTCGTGACGGTGACGAGGGACTGGTCTTACCGTATTAAACGCGGGTATTTGATCGAGTTCCCACTGACGCTCGTAGGGAATATCGTCGTATATGCTATTCCTCCGCTTTCTACCGGCGCTTTCTTTGACGTCCCCGAGAATGTCGCCGTCCCGCCGCTCTTCCTCCCCCGAGTCATCCGCCCCAGTTTCATCTGACATTCCTGTTAATGACTCCCATCCAATGACACGATTGCGGCGAAAGGAAGGGATCCGCCGGGGCCCGAGTGTGAGACCGAGGTCCCAGGAGATGACCTGACCGTCTCGGCTGCCAGTGTATAGTATGCCCTGTGGCGAGTGCTGGTCCTGCAGCTGTGTGGTGCAGTCAAGTGCGAGAGAAGTGACACCGAGGCGATGTCTGTGCTCGCTGGACCATGGTGGCGGGTGCGGCGGGTGTTGGGAAGGGAAGAGGAGCGGTCGCGGTGAGCCGTGGCGGGGAAAGGCGAGCGGGGGGAGCTTGAGGCGGGGAACGTGGTCGGTTGGGGGTGGTATCACGTAGGACACCCGACGCTTTGAAGGCGCCATACTTGGTGGTCCAAGTGGTCACTAATTGCGTAAGCACACAAAGTCTCCACCAAACCATGTTCCAACGCGATCCACGGGCAGGCGCATTCCTTGGCGGTGACCGCGTATCTGGCCAGGACATCCGCGACCAGAATGGTGAGCACGGCCCTCACCACCATTCGATTCTATGTTCACCGCTGGATAGTCACCGCAGCACTCGCAATCGCCAACATCGTAAAGAGTTCCTTGGGCCCACTTGGTCTCGACAAAATGCTCGTCGACAACATCGGCGTAAGTCTGTCGTCACTCGCATGCCCCCATTGTTCACTGCCCAGCAGGAAGTGACCATCTCCAACGACGGTGCTACCATCCTCTCCCTCTTGTCTGTCGAGCATCCAGCCGGAAAGATCTTTGTCGATCTCGCACAAAAACAAGACAAGGAGGTTGGCGATGGAACCACTTCCGTGGTTTTAGTCGCGGCCGAGCTGCTTCGTCGCGCTAATGAACTTGTCAAGGCCAGGATTCATCCAACCACTATCATCACAGGCTATCGGCTCGCCTGCAGAGAAGCCGTACGATTCATGCAAGACAATCTCAGCATCAAGGTCGATGCACTGGGGCGCGAGGCATTGATCAATGCCGCAAAGACTAGTATGGCCAGTAAGATAATCGGCAAGTGCGTTTACACGTCTCGTACTCCTTTCTACCATGCCTTACCCACCTCAAAGCGACGACGATCTTTTTGCTCCCATGGCTGTCGATGCAATGCTCGCCGTCAAGTCCATTAATCTCCGAGGGGACATCAAGTACCCAGTAAAAGCGGTCAACGTATTAAAAGCACATGGTAAAAGTGCAAGAGAGTCCCTGTTTGTTCAGGGTTATGCATTAAATTGCACAGTCGCTAGTCAAGGTTGGATCTTTGATCGCTTTCATATCATTCATTGAGTTGCACCCAGCCATGAAAAAGCGTATCACTAACGCCAAAATTGCCTGCCTCGACATCAACCTCCAAAAGGCGAGGATGCAATTGGGTGTTCAAATCCTCGTTGACGACCCCAATCAATTAGAACAAATTCGCAAACGGTATGTTTCGCGGGGTCTGTACAAGATACATCCTAAGAATTTCAATAGCGAAGCTGAAATAACTATTGAACGTATTCGAAAAATCCTCGCCGCAGGTGCAAATGTCGTTCTTACCACCAAAGGCATCGATGATCTCTGTTTGAAAGAATTCGTGGAATCTGGTGCGATGGCCGTTCGTCGCTGCCGCAAGGAAGATCTCAGGCGCATAGCAAAAGCCACTGGGGGATCCCTGATTTCGAGCCTAGCAGATTTGGAAGGAAACGAAACTTACGAATCCAGTTATTTGGGCATAGCAGATGAAGTGGTACAGGAACGTATCTCCGACGACGAACTCATTCTCATCAAGGGTACAAAAATTGTCAACTCTGCATCCATTGTTTTACGTGGTGCGAACGATTATATGCTGGACGAGATGGAACGGGCATTGCACGACACGCTATCGGTTATCAAACGAACCCTTGAGAGCGGGTCGGTTGTCCCGGGTGGAGGTGCAGTCGAATCCGCTCTCAGCATCTATCTGGAGAACTTTGCCACGACACTTGTCAGTTTTTCTTCTTGTGTTCTCAACACTGCTCACGTTTCCTGAATGCGTTCCAGGGGTCACGGGAGCAACTAGCCATTGCAGAATTTGCTGCTGCTCTGTTGTCGATTCCAAAACAACTTGCTGTGAATGCGGCCAAAGACTCGACCGAGCTTGTCGCCAAGCTCCGATCTTACCATAACGCAGCTCAAAACGCACCCACTGGTGATCCAAAAAAGGTGCTCTTGCGATACGGGCTTGATCTGATGAATGGCGACGTTCGAGACAATGTAGTTGCGGGTGTTTTGGAGCCTACCTTGAGCAAAGTCAGGAGTTTGAAGTCTGCATACGAGGCTGCCATCTCTTTGTTGCGAATTGATGACGCGATCCAATGCATACCTGGTAAGCTTCCGTAAGGGGCTTAGGACCTACGTTTGCTGATATTCCTGCCAGAGCCGAAACCGGAGGCAGATGGGCATGGGCACTAAGGAGGTGGACGCGAATGTACAATATTTAGTCTGTTCAAAACATGAGTTTGTCGTCCATCAGATAGTCACGTGATGTGGAATGGACTCGGTAAACGTTCAAGTTAACACGCGTTGATGCAGTGGCCCGTTTCGAAATCTTTGTTCTCTGGTCCTTCCGCACTCATTCACGACCGGTGCTCCCTCTGGAATACCCTTGAACGTTCATACTAGTTCCTGCAGATATCTAAAGCCTTTGGGCTGATGCTATTATGCAACAGGAAGGCTCGAAAGCCACTCTCTCCTCGGCCATATCCTCCCCTCAGATCGCACAACGTTTCCGGTCGTTGATATGGTCATGTCTTGACTATGACCTTGTCCGGTCTGCTGTGTTTTACGCCGAACGTTATCATGTCATGGACGAACATGACCACGATGCACGTCATCTCTACGCGACTGCCCTTCTCCGCGCCCGACAACCGCATTCCGCGCTCTATGTGGTGAGCGGTACCGAACAAGAAAAGTGTAGTGGCTGTCTAGAGATCAAAGGGAAATGTTGTACTGCCCTTTCACGCTACCGGCAGGCGCGTGAGGCTCTGGAAGCTGCCTTGGAACACGCGGACTACGCTCCATCGCGTGCGTGTGCATCTGTTATGTCTTGCAACTTTCTCATCTATTTATTTTTCAGAATCAATGGGTCCCCGAACATCACGTGCTTTCCCCGAAGAGGCAGCTCTTCGCTGTCAGGCAGGAATGATGGCATTGAAAGGTAATCTTCCTGAGAAAGCCACCGCTAGCTTTCGCGAGGCATTGGCATCGAACCCACTCCTTTGGGAAGCATTTGAAGGACTATGCACACTTGGTCGGTGCTTTTGGTATGACTTCTCAGGTAGAAACTCAGTCGAGCATTCAGGTACTGCGCCTGAAGTTGACGAAATCTTTCCGCCCCGACCATTACCAACTAAACAAGTTCCCCCAGAGGAACCACCACTCACCAAGGTCGTGCCGGGACCGACTACGACAGGAATTGGTTTCTTTACACCCAACGTTGCCGAAAACACTGCTCATATCCGGGGCTGGAAAAATCCTCCGAAAGCATTTAGAATGGAACCGCCGCCGCGTGATTCCCTGTAAGCCTGGATATTCGGGCTAAGATAGTGACTTCTCATAAAATTCTCAGAGTTACCAATGAATCATTCTACCAAGTAGACGGCCACTTTCTCCAGCAGATGACATCCCGTGGTCTCCGGGCAGAGGATGCACCAGCTGGCCCATCTCAGCCTCCCGCTCGACCGCTTTCATCAGCAGACGAGACTGGGCCTGTCCAAAAGCGTCTACGATCAACAACCCGCCAAAGGGGCATTGATGTGGCAAAAACTAAGGCGCCCAAGTTGATAATAGACGAACCCCTGAAAAAGGCACGCGCCCGCCCGGCCTTGAAATTTGCTAACTTCTTCTCATCACCCGGTCGTCGTTCTCAGCCTATGCAGAATCTGAGGAATGCCATTGGAGCTGGAAAGAATGAACGACATCCTGGGACCAATGGTGTTGGTCCGCGGCGTAGTACGCGATTGTTGAGTGGTACTGTGGGCAAACAAACTGGCAAGGTCGGACTCTCGTTATATCGAGGCGTGAAGTCGATTTCTGATTCCCCATTTTACCACAGCACCCGCCACTGCGAGAACGCCGCCGCCAGATTACAATCCCGCGATCGCATTCCATAGGATCCGATGTCGACGAGGACACTGTTGCTGTTGCAGATGGAGCATCCTCTACCTCGCCTGCTTCAAATGCGCAATCCCACCACTCTGATACTTCCCCAGCACCAGGCCAGTGGACTCTTGGTCATGAACGAGCCGCTCAAGAGGTTTACGAGCAAGAGATGGCCGATTACTATATCTACGATCTCATGCGACGGTTCGCGCGCGCCACTAGAGCGATGTCTGTTTACGATTGCCATTCTTGCCTCATGGAACTTGAACACATGCCTTCCGCACACCAGCAATCATCATGGGTGTTGTCTATGGTTGGCCGCGCTCACTATGAACGATTGGAGTATGCTTCTGTACGTAATCTGCCTTCTCTTATCCGGTATTCTAACTCACGTGTGCATTACTAGGCTGAGCGGGCTTTCAGGGCGGCTCGTGCGCTGGAGCCGTATCGTGTCTGTGACATGGAGGTGTATTCGACGCTCCTGTGGCATCTGCAACAAAACGTACAACTTTCGTTTTTAGCCCAGGAGCTGATGAATATCAATCCGCATTCGCCGCAGGCTTGGATCGCCGCCGGGAACTTGTTTTCACTGCAGAAAGAGCGACCACAAGCGTTGACGTGTTTTCGGCGTGCAGCTGAGTTGGACCCAAGCTGTGCATACGCGTTCACATTGAGTGGGCACGAGTCAATTGACGAAGACATTGATAAGGCGATTTCATTTTTTCAAACCGCATTACGTGCTGACCAACGACATTACAATGCGTGGTGAGTGATCGTTAAAATCTCTTTGGGTATAGTAATGCTCATTACATGAATGATAGGTATGGCCTCGGTACATGCTATCTGCGGAAGAGCAAAATCCGGCTAGCGGAATACCATTACCGCAAGGCGCTGGAGATCCACCCTCGAAACGCGGTGCTCCTCGGATGTGTGGGGATGGTAAGCCGATTTTGCCCGCATTTGCCGATAAGGGAGTGACTCGTTGCTGTAGACTGTGGAACGTCGCGGAGATAAGGTCGCTGCATACAGTCTATTTGACGAGGCCGTGCGACTGGCCCCCGACAACGCGTTGGTGCGCTATCGACGGGCCAAAATGCTTATTTCAATGAAACGCTACCAGGTGGGGACAACATGTCTAGTGGACGAAAAAAACGCTTATCTACGGTGTACAGGAAGCGATTGAAGATTTGCAGAAGCTCCGAGATAGCTCGCCTGAGGAATCCAACGTCGTGTTCCAATTGGCCAAAGTGTACCGGCTTATCGGGGATGAGGCGCAGTCGGCACACTGGCTAGCAATTGCGCGCGACATATCTCCCAAGAGCACGAACAAACTGAAGAAGCTGATTGAGACGGTCAAGGACGAGGAAGAGGGGGAGGACCCGATGGATCAGGGATGAGCCTTGGTGGCGGCATTCTCGCGTGTTGTGATATATTTACAATGTGGCTGTGTGAGGGGCTTCGTTCCGAGGTGATGATGGTTTTGAGTCACACTATTTGAAAATTACTATATAAACTTGCCCGCCCGGAAACACTCCTCGCCCTCTTTTCCCCCCAAACAGCATGTCCTCGTAATACACCTGTGCCCCTCCAGTCTGGTCCCCCTCCCTGTCTAGTTGCGCCCTCCCCGCCAACCCACGTCGCCCCTAAAGTATGGTCAACAAACTCGCCCGTAAATCCAACAACGGCACCATCCTCTTCGAGCCCTTCATCGTGTATCGCATACACTGCTGAACCACTCCCAACCCTGGTCTGTTCCACCTTGTCCTCCGTTGGCCGAGCCTGACGCCCGCGTCACGCGTCAGACACCACAATCCTCGCGACAATCCCCTCCCCCTACCTCACACAGATGTCGTCAGAGTATCCCAATCTTTTCACAATGGCCCGCAGCAAGTTGCATGCTGCTATAGGTGGCCGGGACAAATGTGACCTTCACCGCTGGGTTCTCCTTAAAAATTCGGTGTTTCGCTCACAACCTTCCTCCTCTCCATCCATATTGAGCGCCCCATCCAGCCCCTTGTGTATTTTGTCTGAAGATGTAGCCGATGACGAAGAAGATGGCGTCGACTCGGACTCGTTTATGTTTCCCGACGCCAGCAGACTTATCCCTCAAGATGGCACAGTCATGACTGTTTCTGAAGCTGAATGGCTTGATTCCCTCTTGGAAACGCTATGCGAAGGTGAAGAGGATGACATGTGCATGCATTCGGATGTTCAAGTTTCGGTCGTCACTGTCGAGGAAGACGACGACACTTTGAGCCCGTTGACGTCTCCCATGTCGTCTTCTGACGACCTTCTCAATCATCAAGCGCACTTCTCCTTGCCTGCCCCTATTCCATATCCTCCTCCCTTCCACCCACCACTCGTTCGCCCATATGAGCTCGGTCCTACCGTCGAGCCCCGTTTGATATCGACCCCACGCGCATATACGCTCTCTCGTTACGATCTTGATGAGCTGGATGAGCTCGCCGTGCCAGACGCCATAGAGGACACTTCAGACGATGAGTCCGACACGCCGTCGACGCCGTCGTTGGGCCAGTCTTCCGATCTCTCTTTCGGAGCCACACTCTCGGAAGACGGGCAAAAACGGTCTCGACTGGATGTATATATTCGCACAACAGGATCGGACTATGACCGTTTCGAGCTTGACCCTCTCCCTTTTCCTGAATTCTATAATGTCTAGGAAGTGTGCTAGCTAGTAGCGCGGTGTCTAGCATTGAGATATGCTGGTTCGTTTTGTATGGTAGATTTTTCGCTCGGAAGATGTCTTCTGCCTCGAACGTATAGACGGCTTCATGTTACTCTACATGATGCTCCAAAAAGGGTAGTATCTGCGGGAACCCAACGTGCTGCAGTGATGGGGCTCGCATGACGTACTGTATGCAAAGGTTATTGAATGCATTTGGAAACGCATTCGGCGTGGGAAGTGGCTGGCATTCTAGAAAGGGTACTATGCAAGATGACCGTGGGATGAGCGGACAAATGCCAATCTACGCACCTAGTTTCAGCATGCACGGACATTCCTTTTCGAGCTTGGAAGCGGCGTTGCTACACCAAATCAGACCC
>JBBPOH010000627.1:0-11722 GCA_038091335.1 Phylloporus arenicola | reverse complement strand
GATGGCAAACTATCCACGCTGAAGATCGTCGATGATATCAGTATTGTTGCAAACGCTTACCAGCGCGCAAATATCGATCGTTCACAAGAAAACGAGTTTCCGGATACACAAGTAAGCTTCATATTTTCCCGAGATCGACGCTACTCACATCCGAGACCATAGGTCATTGTCAAAATATCCGATATAAAGCTCTATCTCACTCAAATCCAATACGAGATTCTCGTTACCCTCTCTCAATCAATACCACGAGTACTCGCGGGAGCTCCCGAGGGTAGCGGCCAAGCTGATCTCGCTGTAACATCAGCCTCGAGCCTCAGCCAGCCTTTATCTACTGGTTCGGAGGCGCAAATCACCTTGGCCAATCTGGAACCTGAGATCCGCGTATCATCCACTCCCATTGGAAGTCGGCCCTGGACTACCATTGATTTGGTGGCATCTATAGCTACCGTCAAATTGCATTTATATGATAGAGCGGCCACCACCGAGGCATACCTGAGAGATCATGGGATTGCACGGTTTGCTCTGAATGACGTCAACCTTCGTTCGAAATCAATGTCTGACGGGGCTTCCGGGGCTCAGTTGGTCCTACGCTCATTTACCATGAGCAACACCCGACCTGGTGGATCAAAGTTCCGGGAAATTGTCCCCGCTGCTGATCACGAGCGGAACCAGTTCATGGTGCTTTATACTTCATCCGGTACCTCTGCTCTAGCAATCATGACGGTCGACGCTCCTCACATCATCTTCTCCATTGAGCCCATCTTTGCACTTTTGTCCTTCTTCACCAGCGGACCCCCAAGTTCAAAGACCTCCAACAAAAATGCCGAAAGAGAAACTGCCAATGAACCTCCAACTTCCTCGACAATCGATTTACGCTTCGAGCTGCATGACGTTTCAATCAGCGTGCTTGAAGACGATACGGACGCCTCCTCACAAGCCATCAGACTCCGCATAAATCAGATTTTGATGTCTCAGCAGGTCAGAGTGCTTCAACTAAGCACGTGTGAGATGCTGACTGAACGTAGGGAATTATGGCACTGACCGTCAACCGGCTTGGAATGTCATTGATACGGATGGGAGCAGAATCAGACACAGTGCGCTTTTTGGATGACGTAGACCTGGCATTTTCTCTCGACAGCAGGGCCTCTCGACGAGAGCAACACGTATCAATGGAAGGTTCATCAACGGAAATAGTCTTTCGAGCATCATACCGCGATATCATGCTCATCACTACCATTGCCACAAAGGTTATCGATTTGTACGCTAAATCGCAAGAGGATTCTTCTGTCACCGAGAAACGACCGGATATGCATATTCGGTCCTCTGCACTTGTATCATCAGCGAAGTCTGCACGAGGAACACTTGCGAAAGCACATATTGTCGTGTCAAAGGAACAGGTATGATACTATACTCACCCACAGAGAATGCACAGTAATGGCTTCGCAGATGAAAGGGACGGTCGACGGTTTCAGACTAATCTTAATCGGGGATCTGCACGAACAACCTATGCTTCAATTAAATGTGAAGCCCTTCATATTGGCAGCTAAGGATTGGTCCTCGGGAGTGAGTCGTTTTCAGTTAGCTCACGCTAAGGAAGCTAACATGAGTAAACCAGCTTCAGGCATCAGCTGTGCTAGAGACGCAGATCAACTATTGGAATCTCACAAATTCACACTGGGAACCTTGTATGAATATCTTCATTCTCATTTTCTTAAGTAGTTGACCTTCCGCCAGTGATCGACCCCTGGAAGTTTACGCTATCGGTAACTTTGACCAACGCATCACTTGGACGTTTTGTGCTGACCGTAATCTTTCGATAGCTGAGCAAGGATCATGTTTCCAGTGCTCTTAGGGTCTCTATGGTCGCCCGTGATCGTCTGGACGTCAATGTTGGCACTACCTTTGCCGAACTTATGATAACCACCGTTAACATGTGGGGACGAGAACGAGAACTAGTTTTGCAGAAGGACCGGGGAAGCTATGCTCCATACCGAATTCGGAACCGCACAGGTTCTCCCCTTTTCATTTGGTCGGACAACGATACCAGCAGTGGGATGCAAGAGAGCAATGCGGTCAAACTCAATCACGAGCAAGTCGTAGACTGGCGATTTGACGACTGGAAGAAGACACGGGAAGTAGGTCCAACCATAGACTTGTTCTGTCATGCGCTGACTGGTTCTCAGCACGGTTCGGCATCTGAACAACACACCATTGGTGTCCAAATCGTCGGGAAACCCTGGGAAGCCCTTCGAGGCATCCCGGTTGACAGGGAAGGAGAGTTCACCTTCTCGCTGCGGCCTCGGATGGAGAAATACGCAGATCGTCTGTTGTGCGCTGTTACCGTGGAAGACAATGTTAAAATAGTGACTCTGCGCTCGACTTATTTGGTGGAGAACCTCACATTCTACCCGTTGGAACTCATGTTGGTGGACCATACAGGGCATCCCGTATACTCTCTAGAAAGGATTGGTTAGTCGTTGCTCAGTATTTTGGACTTGTTGCACTCACGATCATGAAGCTCCTGGCCAAGACTATGCACTTCCCATTGAAGCTGTCACGCAAAATAGGATCAAATTGCAGCCAGACCGTAAGCATAATACTTTTGACATATACTGAAACCGATCAAATGTCATCACAGAGGGTTTTGGTTATCGGTGGTGTTCGTCCTTGCGATTTGAGGACCTTGTCGCCAAGAGGTCCCTTTCAATCAATTGTCCTCATAACGATCAACGCGAGGCACCCTTCCGTTTCCAGGCGTGGGTACAAACAGACTCCAACGATCTTGCTGCACGGCAAGTTTCATGTCATATTTCTCGACAGTTCTTGACATTGTTCTCAGAAAATACCCCAAAATCAGGGTCAAGCTTCGTGCTCCGATTGAGCTAGAGAATTTGTTGCCGTACAATCTCCAGTACCGTATTTATGACAAAAACGCGGATCAGAATTGGAAGAGCTACCTACGAAAAGGTGGCGTTATGCCCGTACATTCAGTGGAACTTGACCACTTGGTTCTACTGAATGTAGAGGTGCAAGATACAGGTGAATAAGTTGAAGCCTCCGACGTGCGGAACTAATGGTTCGCACAGTCTTTCGGCCGAGCGATTTCGCTATCATCAATACAGATCGTCACTCTGACTTGGATGTTGAACCCCGGTTGTCACTCCGCGACCCAAGCAATCGCAAGCTCTTCCTGAATCTTAATTATGTGTGCGTGACTCTTATTTTCCAAGATGCGCGGTCTCACCTACGCCAAGTCGATATCCGGAGTCTGGTGGAGCTTTCAAAGTTCAGATTTATTGTCCATACCTTGTCGTGAACAAGTCAGGAACACCCTTCAGTGTGAAAACTGCTCGATCCAATCGCGCTACCTCTCCTTTGGAGGTTGCTGGTGATACTCGACTAGGTATGAGCGTGTCATGAACTTGTGGTTCTACTTATTCGCATGTGTCGCTAGATGTCCTCTCGAGCCCCGCACCATTCCGTGAGTTCCATTGCCTCAATACAGACTCGAACGCTGAGGCCCAGGTAGTACTATCTCATCCGCATGGCAATGCTCAGGCATTCATATTCAAGGTTGGGGAGTCGGGTTGGTCGAATGTATCTTGCCTTTTATACACGCCTGAAACCATGTAAATGCTGATATTCACTTGATGTTTCTAGGTATTCAGCCTTGAAGCTCCAGCGGCCGACGCGGAGATGGCGATTCCATCTATAAGACAAAAGAATGAGGAATATCGCTTCGGAGTATCATGGACAGAGGGGCTGGGCAAATACAAGCTCACAAAAGTTATTACGATTTCGCCCAGGTTCATATTGAAGAATAACCTCTCTTGCCCCATCCAATTCCGCGAGTACAAAGGGTTACCACGGGGTCGGGCTGTACTGGATCCAGGAGAGCGCTTCCCGTTACACATCATGCAAAGCGGAGATGAAAAGCTCCTTACTATTGCATACACTGGTCTCAACGCACGGTGGTAGGTGAACAGTGACAGTCATCGCCAAGTTTAACGCATTTGGCTAGGTCGTCTCCTGTGAACATCCAGGACATTGGAAACATTCACCTCCGAGTGCCCAGAGCATCGGACGATAACCAAGTGGATATTGTCACTGCGGACATCAAAATTGACGGGTCCACTATCTTTGTCACCTTCTTGGAAGCAGATGGATGGCCGTTTGAACTAGAGAATGATAGTGATTATACTGTTTTTGTCTGCCAATGGGTAACATTTTTTTGTGATCCCGATGCTGGTTAATAACCATGTTTAGGACTCGGGCCGGAATGAAGTAGGAGCAGTGAAATCAAGTCCCCCGCGATACAAGCTCGCCCCGCACTCTGTGACGCAATATGCCTGGGACCAGCCTGCTGCACGGGAAAAAAAGCTTATGTTGATGATTAATGATGCACGTCGCATGATTGACATCATGGAAATTGGGGTTCTTGTCCCATTCAAGTTTCAAGTCCGTCTCGATGATATCTTGTTTTGACTTTTTCTGATCAACAATTCAGGACCGACAACGAACACGTGCCATATCGTTGGACGTGCGGGCTGACCAGCAGAAACAAGTACTACGAATCACTCCTTATGTCGCAGAGCGCAGTCTCTACAAGCCCAGACAGCAACGGACGACTGGCTCGCTATCCAGATCTGACACTTTGGGAAGCATCGAGGCTTTCGAGGCTGTTTCAGAGGATGCCACTCCTACTCTGAGGGTTGAAGTCGATCTTGCAGGAATCGGGATATCCCTCATAAATCGCAAGATTACTGAGGTGGTATACGCTTCATTAGATTCATTACGTTTCGAATACAACAATTCCCCCGTCTCGCAGGCCGTCACACTATGTTGTGGCTCTCTTCAAATTGACAACCAACTCCATGACGCAATATATCCGGTTCTCCTCCAACCAAGTCCTGTCTCCAAGGAAGTCAGCGGAACAGCGGCTGTTCCTCCGACAATACAAGCTTCGGTCATATGGCTAAAAGACCAAGGTGGGGAGCAATGAAACTGTTGTGTTCAGTTCTAATTACTTTCATAGAGCATGGTGTCCTTTTCGTCAAATACTGTTCGATACTGTTGCAAGCTTTGACAATTGAAGCCGATGAAGATTTTCTCTTTGCAATCTATGATCTCACCCAAGTCAAAGGCGCCTCGTGGGAAGAAAATGTGGAAGAGTGAGTCCATAGCACGAGCTTCAGGGCATGGCTAATTTGTTCCTAAGCGTCCTAATACAGCACCCAGAGACAATTCCAGACCCACAGCCCACTGCCCCCGGGCAAGATGTGTACTTTGAAGTGCTCCAGCTGCACCCCATTCAGCTCACCCTATCTTTCATGCGAACTGAAAGGGTCAGTAGTGAAGAGAAGTAAGTCGTACGTATTAAGTGCTACTGCTCGATTTTGAGTGTTGTTGCAGGTTGAGCATTCGAAATCCCTTGGCGGTTGTCGTCAACGCATTGACCATGACACTGGGAAACGTGAATGATGCCCCTCTTGAGCTCAACGCCCTCGCCATCACAGATATGCGGCTGACAATACCCGAACTACAAAATCGTATCACATACCACTATCGTCAAGACATCCTGCGGCAACTGTACCGCATTCTCGGTTCTGCTGATTTCATTGGGAATCCAGTGGGTCTCTTCACGAATGTGAGTTCTGGGGTCGCGGACATCTTTTACGCACCGTACCACGGTGTTGTCATGCATGGGAACAAGGAGTTGGGCATCGGGATTGCAAAGGTAGCTCAGCCGCTTATTCGCCTAGCATGTGGCAAGTGTACTCACTCAAGGTCAAGGGTGCTGCCAGTTTTGTCAAGAAGACGGTGTTTGGGCTTTCAGACAGTGTCACCAAGTTTACAAGTAGCCTGGGAAAGGGTTAGAGAACTTGTTTCGTCCAGGGAATACTTCTGACCAAATGTCCAGGGTTGTCTGCTGCGACATTTGATGCGGAATATCAAGCGCAACGTAGGCTGTCACAGCGTCGCAATCGACCTCGTCATGCAATGTGAGAAGCAAATTTTCATTCATTTCGCTCTGCTTCCTTCTAACATTCATTAGTTATGGTGTGACTGCGGGTGGCGAGGCCCTCGCCACAAGCGTTGTCAGCGCAATGGAGGGGATTGTGGTATGCAGAACGGATTGGCTACACCATCATGATTACTCATAAATGTGCTAGACAAAACCGATTCAAGGGGCAGAGACAGAAGGTGCCATTGGATTTTTCAAGGGCATTGGCAAAGGCTTGGTCGGGTACGCGTACACTCACTGCTCGCATCGGCTCTTCTTGACACGCGATTTTAGCGCTTTGACCAAACCTGCAGTTGGAGTATTTGATCTGGCATCCAACGTCTCTGAAGGTGGAGAGATTTTCGTTTGCTCTATTTTGTGATTGTTGATGCCGTGACAGGGATAAGGAATACTACGACCGTTTTCGACAAGCCGGAAAGGGACCGCGTCAGACCGGTTAGTGGCTATCGAACGTTTACCTCGCTGTAGGGCCTTATTTTGCCTGAATCTGCTCTAGCCAAGACATGTTCCTGCAGATGGTGTGTTGGTGGTACGTATGACCCGATCGTTTCCAGGGTGGATTCTGAGCCGATGTCGACTCTAGCCGTTTTCGAGCCGCGAGGCACTGGGCCAGTATTGGATGAGAGACCTGGAACAAGGCGCTTACAGGAACGAATTCTATGTCGCTCACATCGGTACGTGTCGAGCTTGGGTCCTACCGTAAATGTTGAAAATCTGGAACAGACCGTGCAGGCGGCGACAATGTCATCTTGTTAACTACAGCACGGGTGCTTTCGTTTGGGTCCAAGAGGCTGCGCCTGGACTGGGATCTTCCTCTGACCATGGTTCAGGGCGTCACCACGGAGGACAACGGGATACGGTTCTCTCACAAATCAGGCAAGGACCAGGACAAGTTTGTACTGATACCTGACAAGAACGCGCAAGCGTGGTTCTTTGCACAAATCGCGTCGGTAGTGAAAGCATTCAATAATAAGCGTAGAATGGACTAGCAAGTCATCGATACCGAATTGGATAACTAGTAGTTTTGTCATGTAGCATTGTACTACGCTTTCGT
This sequence comes from Phylloporus arenicola, assembly GCA_038091335.1. Taxonomy (NCBI): domain Eukaryota; kingdom Fungi; phylum Basidiomycota; class Agaricomycetes; order Boletales; family Boletaceae; genus Phylloporus; species Phylloporus arenicola. Next base: position 4,643 of record JBBPOH010000627.1, on the reverse strand, counting down.
CGAATTGTAATATATGCATCGAAGTTGAACATGTGAGATGATGTGAACAAGTACGAGGGAAATAGCTGTAGCGAAAGGAGCGGGGGAAGAAAAGACTGGAGGGTTGGCGCATTCCAATGATGATATGATGATAATGATATACATGTCAAGGAGGGTATATCCCAGAGGGGCAAACTAGTTGGTCCCCTGGCGCGAACGGATTCGTCCATTCGGTGAAGCTGTGATATCAGAGAGGGTAGGACTGGACTGCTGTGCTGGAGCCGCCGCACTCGGAATTCGCGCCCTCACAGGCAAGTCGGTGAATTCTGTCACATGTCTCTTCTCCCTCTTGTAATCGTCCGTCGAGGTTCCAGAGTCATCGGAGTCAAGCTGCGCAGCCTTTGTGCCCTCAAAGCTGCCACAGCTGTCACGGGGGCTCGTGGAACAGGCACTTTGAAAGTCGGTATCCGACTCATCGGTTGCGGTCGTGGCTTGTGTCGAAGCGGGAGGTTTCAACGCATCAGTTGGTGCCTGAGGAGCAAGCGCTGTCAAGGACGCTCCGGATGAAACCTTGCGGACTGGACCGCGCAACGTCGCTACAGTGGGCGTCAACACCTCTGTCTCAGAGTCGGCTTGTCCAGAGATCTTGTCATCTGGAAGCGGGGGAGAACTCATGTCTGGAGTCAAATGTCTCGGCGTTGTCGAGGCAGCAGAGTCAGCGGAATGGCCTGTGATAGTGCCAGTGCCAGTGCGATTTGTAGACGCGGTGTCACTACGTTCCCTGCGCTTCGCCTTGGCGGGAGGGTTGTTTATGAGCTTCGTACCCCGTGGGTGGCGCGAGCGATTGGGTACAGCTGCGTCCGAGCTTTCGTCGGCACGTTCATCGGTCGCGGAATCGGACCCGTTGCGCTTGTGACCTGTTCTCTTCTTCCAGTCCTGGACGTTCTCCGAAGCCAATGCCAATTCCAGCTACCAGAACAGAGCACATCAGCCAATGACAGAATTGACTACAACACCGACACTGACCTTGTGCTGAATCTGCAAGACTTTTTGTGCGATTTTGTCGCTGCGTTCACTGATGCCCTCGTCGACAGCCATCATGCCGTCTTGAACAACCTCACTTTGGGTCGCTGAGAATCTCTTCTTCTTGGACGGCGACACTGGAGCCTCTTCCTCTTCTTCAATAGTGTCCGTCTCCCTCTCTTTGGTTGCGACCAGTGTGTCGTCCATCCCACGTTCGTATGCCTCCGCAAGGGTTGACTCTGTACCAAAGCTGCGCAGCCGAGATCCACTATTCTCCTGAGATGCGTTCTTGACAGCATCGCTGGTCCGCCTCGAACGTGTTCCACTGGCAGACCTCGCGGAAGCAGACATGCGTGAACCAGGGCGAGATGAGAACTCTCCGCCGTAATCGGAGTCATCTACATCGACAGCCATGGATGCAAGCGCACGCTCGATCTGCGCCTCTACTTCGGCGACCATATCTGCGCGTTCTTGTTCCATGTGCTCCATAGTGTCCCGCATGCGTTCCAATTCTATGAGGGCATCCTTGTGTGCACGCTCAGTATCGACCAATCCTGGCAATGCGTTCATCGAATGGTCTCAAAAAGAACTCGATGCACTCACGGGAGTGAAGCTTGGCTTTCTCAGCGGCGGTCAACGTGACCAGGCCACTCAACCTCCTGGTCTCTCGCTGTTCCTTGCCAATTTTGCTGCGCAGCTGGTCGGCCTCGAAACTCAACTTTTCGGCATACTGTTCGAATGTGACAAACTTGTCTCTCCACAAGTCGGCCTCGGTCATGAGGAAGTTGAGGCGACGAGAGAGACGACCGATCTTGGTCTCAAGGTCATCCCGCGCATCGACAAAGGCAGTAGCGCGTTTGCGAATGGAGAGTTGAATATGCTGTTCGGCGACGGTCAATTGCGGTAGACGGCGGGCGGTACCAAATGAGGAGATACGCTTGAAGAAAGAAGGTTTCCTGAACTTGAAGCAAGTCAACGACGCGCTCGAATACTCTGTAAGCCAGTTTACCTTGTCTTCAAGCACGGCATCAAATGCTTGAATGATGCGTGTGGAATGCCACCATTCGGGTGGTTTGATGGTATCGGCGACGGCAGCCATATCCCCGCCTCTCTTTGCCTGCACTTTGCATACCGGGCGGAACCGACCTGCGGGGAAAGCCTCCTTGAACTCGCTATCATGGGGGGATCAGATGTCGCTAGGCAGCTGCGGGTAGAGAAAACTTACGAAGGGACACTGTGGTCTGGGTGATAACGAGGCTCAAAGGCAACAAGCAATCTCTGTCTATATTTCTCTCGCTGTTGCTTGGTGGAGACAATACCAGGAGGTGGTGACGGACAACTCAAGTAATTGATGTCCCTGGAAGCGATGAGGTAAACGATGTAACCAATCAACGGGAAGCGGGGCTCACAAGTCAACGACACAGACTTCTGGTGCAGGGCGCACGCTGTACCTTGCTTCTGTTGCCAAACCTAGTATCCAGGGACCAGGGTCGTCGATGTAGATCTTGGCATCACGTGCATGAACGGCAGAGAGAGCAATGCCGCTCCACCCGCGCAATTCGACGAGATATCTGATGGTAGATACAGCGATCTGTGACGAAAAGAGAGTGAAAAAAAGACCAGGGAGAGCGAGAGACTTACGCCAAGCATTGCGGGATACCGAGAGAAAAACAAGACACGACCGGTGGGCGCCAACGCGATCTCGAGGCCAAGGTCAGGATGGGTGGCAGAAATGAACAGGGGCTGCACACCTCACAAACGGTCAACACATTGTCGATATTCAAGCACTTGAACAAGGGCCACATGGTAAAGTTGATATCGACCAGCCCCCTGCCAAAGTCAAGACCGCCGGGGAACCTGGCGATGACCTCGAGACTGGTGTCCTCGTTGTTGGAGCTTCCAGATGGAGCGGCAGATGAACGGGCAGCAAGAGGGATAAGGGAAGCGTCTAGTTTAATGAGTTCTCCGGCACGTGGTGCGGGATGGGCAAGGATTTTCGAGATCTGCAGGGTGTGGGACTGGACATCTTTGGAGAAGCGTGCCCAGGAAAGAGTGAGATAGTCCCTCATGAGATCATAGATGGGATGGCGTGAGACCAGGGCTGGGTGGAGTGAGAGCAGGTTGGGAATGAAGACAATGTACTCACAGAGGGCATACGGCAGCCAAAATACGGTGTCGCCGGGGAGGAAAAGGGTGCTCTCGCCAGGGCCGTGACCACCGACGGTGCTGGCGACGTCAAAGTCGCTCTCGCTGATTGCGCCTGCGTCTGTTTCTGCGCCTTCGCCGTCTGTTTCGCCGTCTGTGCTCGGCCAGGGACCGCGTGGGGGGCGTTTGCCAACACGGCGGCCAGACTCGGCGGGGGAGTTGGCCGCCCCGATGGAGGAGCGGAGGACCTTGAGACGGGAAGCGACCAAGGACTGGGCGCTTTCCTTTCTGACGCGACCTGCTTCGAGGGTTCTTCGGATGGCAGCGCTGCGCTCTGCGTCGGCGTGGCTCCAGACGGTGAGGCAGACGCCGTGGTAGGTGATTGTGCCGTTTACGCCAGCGGCGGCCTGCTTCTCGTACATGGGGGACGCGGGTGGGGGAGGGGGAGCGAGGACGGAGGATGGACCGAGATAGGCGGAAGAGGGACGTGCGTTGGCAAAAGGGTCGTCTGTGTAGGGGTAGGTGAAGGTGGGGGCGGCGGAGGAGCGGTCGGCGGTGAGGACGGAGGCTCTGAGGAGGCCAATCTCTGAGTGTGCGGGTGCGAGGGGGGTGGACGGTGCGGGGAGGGTGAAAGTGAAGGTGTGTATGGTGCTCGCCGGCTGGAGGGTGGAGGCGATGATCTCGACCTCGCGGGTGAAGGAAAGCTAGAGAACGGTGAGCGGGGCAAAGAGAGAACGGAGAAGGCGAACCTTGAGGGCCTTTGAGAGCATTTTTCCTACCTCTGCCTTTGAGAGCGCGCCTGCGCCCTTGACGACCTCTGTGGGCTCGCCCTTGGCGTTCTTCTTCTTCTTCTTGCCGCCGCCCGCGCCGGGGGAGACGGTGCTGCCGAGGACCTCTGGCCTCCACCAGCGGGCGACGGCGCCCTCTGAGTGGTGGAGACCGAGGACAGAGTCCGGGTCAGCGAGGGTCCATGTGTGCGGGCTCTTTGGGAGGCCAGAGACGAGGTAGAGGGAGGTGAGGGGGAGCGAGGGTGCGTGCTGGGTGGGTGTGTTCGGTACTGAGCGGGTGGAGAGGAGGGAGGTCCTGTTCGAGGCGGGGATTGGCTCCATCGACCTTCTGTGGGAGATACCGAGGATGCGCGAGGCCTTGTCCACCTGGCGCTGGTGCTGGTTTTGGTGTGACTTTTCAGGGAGAGAGACGGTGATGTAGTCAAGCTCGTCGGCAAGCGCGGGCTCAGAGCGGGCCGACTTGACACTCGTTTGATCAGACACAACGGTCATTCTACAACATACAGTAGAAAGATGGAAAAAAAAGAAAAGAGTGCGGTTGGTTGGGGTGAAGTTGTAACCAGGGACATTCGCTTGTCAGTGTCTCCCGCGTAGCCAATCCCGCCTAGCTGTGCAACGGCGAGGGCCTTTGGTCGACGATACCACCCTAGACGTAATGTTAGAAGTATCCTAGTAAAGATGAGGCTGAGCGTCCCCGTGGCGTACCAA
>JBBPOH010000626.1:0-11728 GCA_038091335.1 Phylloporus arenicola | reverse complement strand
AATTGATCCAGGAAAAGTAGAAATTAATATCTTCCTTCAAACCAACCCCAACTGAATGCAAGCACAGGCACCTTCGGTGCCTGTGCTTGCATTCACCCAACTTCTGCTGAATGCAGTGATAGCGAGCATTCGCCCCCTCTGTTGGACTGAAGGTCCAATAGCGAGGCACCGGCTCGTTGTCATCACTGACGGGCAATGTGTTCATTTCCATAAATTCAAAATCACAGTGTAACTCAGAAAATGTTACAGCTTCGTCCACATCGGATGATAAACTATGACGGTAAATTTGCACATTTAATCCAGTCACAAATTTTTGGACTCTTGGTGTGTTTCTCACCACTCACCGCATTTTTCTTCACTTCTCACCGCATTTTTCATTCCCTGCCGCTCTTTTTTTCACTCTTGCACTTGTGACCCTTATAACTGACATGATGTCATTGTCATTGTATGCATGACCATGGTCACACCGCCTGGAGATGACGGCAACGACGCCATCAATCACACCACCACCGTATGGCTGGGGGTCACCGGTCACCGGTCACAACGGCAACGATGCGATGTCGTTGATGGCCCTGCGCCATCAACGACACCATGGCAACAAGGAGGTGTGTGCAACCGCACACCTACTATAGAGGATGAGGTCGATGACAACCCAGTGCCCTAACCCAACCACAACAACAACGATGTGTTGTCCAACAACCCAGCATGAGGGGTGGGGACAAGACGTCTGATGTGTTGCAATGTGCATGACGACAACAATGCTATGTCGACACCATGCCTTTGACAATGCCACCACCTCCCATTTGACACATTGCGACATGCACGACGATGACGATGATGATGCGGCCATGCCCGTACCACCAACCACCACCACCTCCCATTCAACACGTTGTGACACACACAACGCCATGGCCTTGCCTCTACCACCCCTCCGGCCTCCCACTCCCACTCGATGCATTGCAGCGCTGCAACGACAATAACACGGCAACGGTGCCATGTCGACACCATGCCCATCCCCATGCCACATCCTCCACTGTACAACAACAACGCTGACACTGATGCAACATTCACAATGATGCATCGATATCAGCGTCAACGCGATGCAGTATAGTGCCATGGGTATCAGTACCTGTGGCTGTGGGTAGCAGGTTTGGTGTGGGTAGTAAAAGTCTGGCCCATACCATACATGTGATGATTGATTGATCCCGCTGCGGGATCAGTCTTACTTACATTTCACACTTATGCTACAGCTCGTACCAGTTAAGTAATAATACAAAGCACTGTGGGAGCGAAAAAAAGTGTGGCAAGGAAAGAAAAACACGGCGAGAAAGTGAAAAAATGCGGCGAGTAGCGAGAAACTGCGACAACGGTCCGAAAATATGCGACGGATTAAATGTGCGAATTTACCATCATAATAAACCATTCAAATTGCCGTGCTCAACACGTCTAACTATTATCATTGCAAACTTTAGCTTGGAAATGTGGTAGGATGCAGTCAATAGACCCACCTTTGCCAATCATGAAGTATGTTGAGGTTCCAGTCATGTCACACTTTTATGAGCAAAGGGAGGTGAGGCTTGCAATCCCGCCACTTGTTTTCCCTTTTTCACGCCACCTTCACATTCCCACGGTTTCCGGTAACAGATGAGCCTTCCGTCCGTCGGACAAACCTGTCCCCTTAAAAGGGTCCAGGAATGAAGTCACTTTCATGTGCCTTCATTCAATCGAACTAACGTGAAGTGTGCCCAAAAATACACTTCAGTTCACTTCAATTCAGTTCGCGGCAACACTACTCCCACTTCGCGAAGTAAAGCGGAGTACCTTCATTTGACTTCGTTCACTCGAACTCAAACGAAGTTAACCGAGAAAACCACTTCGGTTCGCTTCGCGGCAACACTACTGCCAAGAGTCAAAAGACACTTTCTGCCAGATTTCCCTTGACAGATAAGGTAGGCGTCAGACAGATCCAGCAAACCTCAGGGTCACCTATTACATGTGTAGCGACCAACTAGTTTAGTCCAAGTACGTGATCATCGCTAAGGCAGTGTCAAAGACACCTGGTCCACGAGGCAAAATGCTCTTCTGCATGCCCTGCAGGTGAGTCACTCCGCACGTTGTCTGGTAACGGCAAGGGACCGAGATATTGATACCCAAAACCTCTGTATTCATCACCGCCGCACTGGACCATGTACAGTTAGTATATGCAGTGTTCCGTTCAGATTCAGCCAGCTCAAGGCATGCTATCAAGGGTCCAGCACGATTTGGCGGTGCGGAATGTGTCACTGTTGCTAGCCACCCACAGGACGACCGTATGGAGGGCCCAGATTAGGTGCGCTGTCTCAGAGATTAATTGATGAAGATTCGTTGGAGCCGAAGTTGAGCCAGGTGCTGTGCGTTCAGCCTATCATTCCCGTTCTGGGGGGGCCGTCGTGACGATTCCATATCCTAGGACGTGGCCAAGGGATTTGGGAGAGTGTGGTCGGCCACAGCTGCTGACTTGCTGTCGTTTGGGTGTGTTGCGTTCGAAAAGGACTCGATTTGGTCTTCGCACAGCGGGCAGTTTGCTCGGCGTTCGTAGGTCGGTATTTTTTGCCGGAATTAAAGGCGTTTGGGGCGATTACGCTATGTAGTCTGTCGATGTCTCCGCCTCGTTATCGAGCGCCTCTCATCTGTACACCACTCACAATATGCTTCCCATGCTAGGCCATAGGTGAAGAACACGAATGAGTGTACCTCATTCTGAACAACAATTCGATCGGTTTGTGAGTCTCGGAAATGTTCAACTTGTGGCATGGACATACCAGGTGGCTACCAAGATAGTCCGGTTTTACACAAAGGACTGGAAACCTTACCTCGAGTTGACATCATGGAACCACAAGGAGTCGCCTATCGTCATCGCAGAAATGGAACGGGCATCACGTGTTCCTGCGGAGCAGATGGTTGTGCTTCTCCCTGGTCACGGGAGAAACTGTTTCTGGCTTCAATGGGTCGATTGACCCACGTGGAGACATGGAATTTTCAATGTCCCGCTGGTACCCATGGATGGTGAGGGATACTGTGCGGTCGGCCGATTCTCGGAGCACGTTTTGACAGCGTCGGGCGACATCACCGTTCTCGCATGGACTGGAACCGCAAATAATTACAACAGCTGTCTCCCCATGAACCTCACTGTCTACAACTCAGTCGTTCCGTTGCATACCCCACAAATCAGGTCGCCCGAGCTAGATCAGATAGTCACAGAATTACGCACATCCGCAGCTGATCTCTCTCTCGCCACGACACTCTATGAACGGTTGAACAAGCTCCCGTTAGCATCCCTTGCTTCCACCCGTCTGCACCTCCCCTTCATGTCGCCAAAATCGCTCGCTCGTCCCCTCCGATTCTCGAGTTGAGCATCCGCAGATACCGCGTGACAACGACCGCATTGGGGGACGTTGAAATCAAGACGAGCCAGCTGGACACGAGGAAAGAACACTGCCTCGTTCATCCCTGGATCCGCCCGCTGCTCGACCAAGACTTTTCGTATGGCGTCGCTGGGCCTGACGTGACGACACAAGCGCTCCGGCAACCCTTTGGGGCGCTCTTGTTTGAAAAAGTGTCGCCGGTGGTGTATAGGCGGACAGCTTGATCATGGTTCAGATTCGGGAAGAGGTGTCGTTGACGAGCTTGATAGATGGCATCGACACGCTCTATGTGAAGTTGTCTCTTTCAGCTCTCCAATCTATCTGGGGTTGTCTTTGAACGCAATGGTTATAACTTTCTGAACAATGAAAGTCAACGTTCCCATGGGGTTTGCCAGGAACGAGCGAGCAAGTTTTACAAGACGCTCTCTTGTAAATCTTTTGTCCGCAGAGTGTGGGTGGTAATTGAAACTGGCACGTCCAGCACATAAATTCCTGTCTCCTTGTATCGTTCATAATATTGCTGTGACTCTCTTAGTGCCTGATTGGCCCAGACGCAATGGTCAATAGGGACGATAGTGACGACGGAAATCGAAGTGTCAGTAATTGAGGAAGAATGACAAAGTTATGTAGAACACAGACTCAGGACAACGAAAAGCAGGATGAAGCATCAAGATCACAAGGATAGTGTACCAAATAATTAATGCAATTTATCATATGTAAGACGATTCAAAGATACATGCATGTAGAGATCCCGAAAACGAAAGCATAGATCCGAAATACCATCAAGGGTATTCGGCCTGCCGAGAATATGGTGTATCCGCCATGGAAATCGGAGGGTTAACGATCGTGACCAAAGTCAATGAGACTAGAGTACTTCGATCGTGCGGATATTGCGCATCAAGTCCGTCAACGAAACCTCGGCGCGAAATTGAACCATGATCAAACTATCCGCTGCGACGCGCCTATACTCTGTACGCGATACCCGTTCAAACAAGAGTGCTCCAAATGGTTGTTGGAGACGCACGATCAACTGGAGCGCTCGCGTCGTCAAGTCAAGCCGAGGGCCGCCAAGAGAAAACTCTTGGTCGAGCAGAGGATGGACCCACGGATGAACGATGCAGAGTCCGTGCATCGTCGCCAAGTTGCTTACCGTCTCGATGTCAATGTCGCCAAACAAGTCCGTCGTCCCGCGATATGTCTGTGCATTCAGTCCTGACATGCTGATGTCGGAGACGGGGGAGGCAATGCCAGGAAGTCGGAGCCGACTAGAAGCAACCGTAGGCGCTGGGAGCCTGTTCAGTTCATCGTATAGTGTGACAGCGAGGGAGACGTCAGGTAGAGAGGACCGTAATTGGGTTACTGCGCGATTCAGTTCAGCAGTCTCCATGCGCAGAATGTGAGGCGGTACCAGCAGGTTGTACACTGTCAGATCCAAGGGTAGACAGCTATTGTATTCGTTTGCAGTCCCAGTCCAAGCTAGGATCGTTGCATCGCCTGATCCGGTGAGAACATACTCCAACAAGCGGCCAACGGCACGGGTGCCCTCGCCATATATAATAGGAATAGACGCATTGAGGATGCCAAGCAGCGAATACGCGATATCCTCCACAAGAGTCGTTTCGCGCGTGGAAGCCAGATACAGCTTCTCCCGAATTCTGTCGAGTCCAGGTCGAAGTACAGCCACCTGCTCTGAAGAGATTTGTGACATTTCCATTTCCCTGAGGATGACAGGCGATTCCTTGTGGTTCTCAAGTGTCAGACCGAGGTAGGGCTTCCAGTCTTCTGTGTAGAATAGGACCCTCTTGGCAGCCACATATTCCTGGTAGGTCCACACTCTGCTATTCCAGAGGCTCTCCCGAAGAGCATCGAGCTCGTCCGATAGCGAGAAGACACCGAGGAGATGGATGATGGTAAGGGATGAACCACGATACCATGCAAACATGGCAACAAGTGATTCTTGCAAAACCACGTTGTCTGATTTATCGATACAGCACGTGTCGCTCCACGCCCACCGGAATCCGAGAGTACGCACGATTGAGCAGAAGGTCTGTAGCTTGATGTTTCCGCGTGACGCTTCTAGTTTATAGACAGTGACATGCACGACCTTCTGGAAAAGAGGTTCGTCATGCTCCCATTTGTGCGAGAACATGACATATCCACAAAACTCGGTCACTTCTCTCTGAATCTGCGCATCGTCTATCTCTCGCGTCATGGATGATATCAGTTCGTTGAAGACCGGAAGTGTCTCGAATACTTCGGCCTGCTGAGTTCTATCACACAGATGACCCGCGGTAGTGTCAATGAGAACTCGTGGCATGTAGGAGATGGTCGCTCGGATGATTCGTCGAATGACAGGTCTGGCGTCCCGATACTGAGAACGAAGTCCTACCACCTGTCTCAGCCAGCATAACCGACCATATCCATGAAATAACTCACCACGGACACGTGCATCTGGGGATTCCAGGAGTTTCAATAGCATCGTATCAAAAGCGGAAACTGCTTCTGCATGACGTCTTGCGCCATGCAGTGCAGCATGCCTGCACTCGTAACCTCGATAGGACGATGGGTCGAGTTTGATCGCCTGCAAGGTATGTTACTGACATTGACTGCGTTGAGGAAATAAGGCATACCTCGTCTGCATCTTTGAGTGCGTCTTCCCACGATTTCATCATGGCTCGTGTGTGGCTTCGCTTGATCAGTGTGTGCGTGCGATCTGGTTGATCGAGCGATAGTATGGTTGAGTAGTGTCTGTCAGCTTCATCGTAGTTATGAGAGCCAGATGCAGCGTCGGCAAGCATTTCTAGGCGCTCAGTGCATCGCCGTTGAAAATCTACATCAGATGTTCAGAGAAGGCCCGGCAGTGAGGGAGTTACTCACCGAGGTCCCACTTCGCTCGCTTGTCGCTGGCGTCGTTACTGCGCATCTCTCGAAAGCATTCGATTGCTTCCGGGACTCGACCATCTCCTTCAAGAGCATCACATGTCGCACAGTAAATGGCAAATTTCGGAACCCTCAACTGATAAAAAGGATATTAACATTCATGGTTAGGGTTCTGCGTAAGCTCACCTCGCGTGCACCATCCAGTACGTCGTTGGCCGATCCACGGAGCAACATTGTGCTTACCCACTTGTTTAAGAAAGCATTGGGACTTGATCGTGAAAGAGAGAGTGCTGCTGCGTAGGCAACTAGTGCCTCGCTATTGTTTCTGGTCTGGGAAGCCTTGTCTCCAATTTGATCCAGCGTGGCGACGCATTTCGTCGTAAAGACTGAGAATAGCGATTGAGCACCCTTTTGAGATCAATGACGATGTTACCCACCAGAGAGCCAGTCCATGATGATCGAATCGGACTTTACGGAGTCGGTTATGGACCTTGTGATATCGAGGAGAGACTTTGCAGCATCGATCACATGGCCGTTGGCATAGAGTGTTTCGCATTGATGTTTCTGTCGGTGGACACGGATGACCTGTTGAGAGTCGGAAAGCTGGATACGGAGCTGTTGGATGGTTGTCTCGCGATTTCTTATCTCGTTGCCTTGATGACGGATATTGATTGGAATGTTTAAGCCAGGCTCGACAAAGGGCGCACCATGCTTCTGTTGGGAACTGGCAAGTTTTGTCCGAAGTTCTTCGACGGTTTTCTCGAGATCCACTGATGAACGCGATTAGGCATACTCGAGTCAGGATTAACAATGGACGTACTGGACTTGGTGTTCTGTACAACAAGATCTGCACGTAGTGACTTGATGAGGTGCGATTCAGTCCTTGTGAAGGACGTCGTGGACTGTTCTCGTTGCAATCAAGTATAAGGAGAAGACGCAATCATGATCCACTTACTTGATCGTTGCCGTATGGAACGGAAAGGACATTAAGCAGGTCCCACACCGCTATAGTCGAGTTTCCGGTTATCACCAGGTTGCAATTTGGGGAGATGGCCATGGCGTTGACAGGACAAGGATGGTGAATGACGAAGCCAATTTGCTCGTGTGTAACAGTGTCCCAGAACGAAACCGAGGAATCCGCGGTGGCTGCAATGAATGCACCGTCGCTTGAGAGGGAGATGCATGTCGGGTTATCGGGAATCAACCACTTGGAGAGCATCTTCCCATTGAACGCATCGACACAGTGAATCTTGCCATCGGAAGTCAAGGCAAAGAGTTGTTTGCCGTCGCTGGTCCAGGCAACGGACGGGGGAGAAATGAAAACGCAGCTGACTTGTTGGCCATCCTGACTGTTATACATTCGAAGACAGGATGATCTGAGCCAATAGCAGCGAGGAGGAGCCCATCGGGTGAAAACTTGACCACCTGAAAGTCGCTATTTACCCTGCCCCACAGCCACTTGCCATTCGGGAGTGCGTAGATATCGACAACTTTGTCATCCCATGCGATCCCGATTGTCGTCCCGTCCGACGAGATGTCCACCGAGTTTGTGCCTTTCGCCCTTTTGAACCGTCTCAGTGCCTTCCGACTCTCCGCATCCATTGGCGTCCCCACTTCTACCCCATCTTCCGCTCGCCAGCATCGAATCTTCTCATTTTTGTCACCGGTCACAAATTTCTCTCCGTTGGCAAGGAGCGCGACAGACGATATCGCACTCTCAACCACAATGATGCTCCGGGATTCGCTTTTGTCTGAATCGCCTGTTGTTACAATTGCGCCATAGTCGCATCACCTGTCTCACCTGTCGCTTCCTTCTGCTGACTCTTACTCGAAGACGGTTTCGCTGAACCTTGGCTTCTCGTCAGCATTTCCCCTCCCATTGACTCCCGTACTTACTATCTGGCCACGGGCGCCTCCTGAGAAACATTGCCTAGGTGTGGAAGCAGTGAAAAGAAGAACGCGTGGTCAAAACCTGGTCTCCACATGTTGCCTTATCGGAACGATCACCTCGTGTTCTGCCCACGCACCCTCATCATTTCAGTCTGAGAGGGGTCAGGCTGGTGCTACGGCGACGAGCAGAATGGACCAAATGGGTGCGTAACATTCCTTTTACTCGGCCTACCACTTTAGAACCGCGTACTTTTCACCACCATGCTTTGGCGCTGCTTGATTCTTCCCTCAGAGGAAGCGACAAAGATGTACCCGAGCAGCGATGAAATGTTCATCTACCTCAGCATCAGTATGATAAATTTACATACGTAGTCGCTAAAAGATCACAATTAAGGTATTCTCACCTCACAAGCCATAGAGCCCTTGCCGCTTTCTGCAGATCAATTCGTATGCTTTGACCGGGTCTCGATAGCCTACGCGGGAAGCTGTTGATGCGTCGTTGGCGCATGCGCAAGACATTGCATATTCGGTCATATACGAGACTCGCGCTGTGGAACTTGTTTTAACAGGATCTGCAGACGCGAAAGCCCCGCTTGGACCGGGACTACGGCGGTTACCTGCCAATGAACTTTTTCGTCTACGGCCCACGCGTGCCTCGCAAGCAAGGCTACGTCCATCGGTCGTCCTTGTCCCAAGATTGGGATCGCGCTGGCGGTACTGGTAAGGGGATGGATAGGCCATTGATAGGCAGCGATTTCCAGTGAGAGAAGAGGCTTGATTGCATAGGTAGTGACTATAATTGGAGGCAGAGACCCAGAGTATGCCACCATGCTCAGCGGCCTTGAGGCCTTGAGGTGTCGATCGCAACTGTACGTCCGTTTGCATCGTCTCACGGCTTGTTGTAGGTTTGGGGGGCCGTTGAAGATGTGGTATGTACAGCATGTAAATTCGCTTCCCCTTGTATTGTTCGTAATATCATTTAAAAGCACTGGTTCCCTTCACTCTTTCCCATTCTTCATTTCAAAACAGATCATGCATGTAGAGCTTAAAAACATGGATCTGTGATAACATCGAGGATATTCCGGCGTCGGGAACGTCCTTCAATCGAATGCGGGGGTTGAAAATGAGACAATCGTGATCGAACTACGCATCGTGCCAAAATGTCCATGACACTATAGTACTTCGGTCGTGCGGATATTGCTCATCAAGTCCGTCAACGAAACCTCGGCGCGAAACTGAACCATGATCAAGCTGTCCGCCGCGACGCGCTTATACTCTGTACGCGATACCTGTTCAAACAAGAGCGCCCCAAACGACTGTTGTAGACGTGCGATCAACCGGAGCGCTCGCGTTGTCCAGTCAAGCCGAGCACTGCCACGAGTAAATTCTTGGTCGAGCAGAGGATGCATCCACGGATGAACAAGGTAAAGTTCGTTCATCGTGGTCAAGTCACTTGCCGTCTTGATTTCTATGTCGCCAAACAAGTCCGTCGTAGCGCGATATGTCAGTCCTGACACGGTAATGTCTGTGATCTGGGAAACAATGCCGGGAAGTCGGAGCCGACTAGAAGCAATAGTAGGATGTGGGAGCTTGTTCAGTTCATGGTATAGTGTGGCAGCGAGGGAGATGTCGGGTAGAGAGGACCGCAATTCGGTTACTGCGCGATCCAGTTCAGCAGTCTCCATGCGCGGAATGTGAGGTGGTACGAGTGGGTTATAGACCGTCAGGTTCAACGGCAGACAACTATTGTATTCGTTTGCAGTCCCAGTCCAGGCCAGAATTGTTGCGTCGCCTGATCCAGTGAGAACAAACTCCAACAAGCGGCCGACCGCACGGGTCCCCTCACCATATATGATGGGAATAGAGGCATTGAGGATGCCGAGGAGTGAATACGCGCTGTCCTCCACGAGAGTTGTTTCGCGCGTGGAAGCCAGATACAGCTTCTCCCGAATTCTGTCGAGTCCAGGTCGAAGAACAGCCACCTGCTCCGAAGACACTTCTAACACCTCCATTTCCCTAAGGATGACATGCGACTCTTTGTGATTCTCGAGCGTCAACCCGAGGTAGGGCTTCCAGTCTTCCGTGTAGAACAGGACCCTCTTCGCAGCAACGTATTCCTGGTAGGTCCACACTCTGCTATTCCAGATGCTCTCCCGGAGAGCTTCGGGAACCTCCGACAGCGATGAGACACCGAGGAGATGGATGATCGTAAGGGATGAGCCACGGTACCATGCAAACATGGCGACCAGCGACTCCTGCAGCACCACATTGTCCGATTTATCGATGCAGCATGTGTCGCTCCACGCCCACCGGAATCCGAGAGCGCGCACGATTGAACAGAATGTCTGTAGCTTGATGTTTCCGCGTGACGCTTCTAGTTTATAGACTGTGATATGCATGACCGTCTGGAAAAGAGGTTCGCCATGCTCCCATTTGTGCGAGAACATGACATATCCGCAAAACTCCTTCACTTCTTTCCGAATCCATGCATGGTCTATCTCTCGCGTCATGGATGATACGAGTTCGTTGAAGACCGGAAGTGTCTCGAATATTTCGGCCTGCCGAGTTCTATCACACAGATGACCCGTGGTAATGTCGATGAGAACCCGTGGCATGTGGGAAATGGTCTCTCGGATGATGCGTCCAATCATAGGTCTCGCGTCTCGATACTGAGAACGAAGCCCTACGTCCACATCAGCCAGCATAACTGATGACCTCATGAAATAACTCACCACAAACATGTGCACTGGGAGATTCCAGGAGTTTCAATAACATCGTATCAAAAGCGGAAACTGCTTCTGCATGACGTCTCGCGCCATGAAGTGCAGCATGCCTGC
Organism: Phylloporus arenicola; assembly: GCA_038091335.1. Classification (NCBI taxonomy): domain Eukaryota; kingdom Fungi; phylum Basidiomycota; class Agaricomycetes; order Boletales; family Boletaceae; genus Phylloporus; species Phylloporus arenicola. The sequence continues at coordinate 717 of JBBPOH010000626.1, read as the reverse complement.
ACTCGTAGCCTCGATAGGACGATGGATCGAGTTTGATCGCCTGCAAGGTATGTTACTGACATTGACTGCATTGCAGAAATAAGGCATACCTCGTCTGCATCTTTGAGTGCGTCTTCCCACGACTTCATCATAGTTCGTGTGTTGCTTCGCTTGATCAGCGTATGCGCGCGATCTGGTCGGTCGAGGAACAGTATGGTTGAGTAGTGTCTGTCAGCTTCCCTGTAGTTCTTAGAGCCGAATGCAGCGTCGGCAAGCATTTCTAGGCGCTCAGTGCATCGCCGTTGAAAATCTAGATCGGATGGTCAGAGAAGGCCCGGCAGTTTTCCACCGTGACCGAGTGACTCACCGAGCTCCCACTTCGCTCGCTGCTTGCTGACATCGTTATCTTGTGTCAGCTCAATGCGCATCTCTCGGAAACATTCGATTGCTTCCGTAACTCGACCATCCCCTTCAAGAGCATCACATGTCGTGCGGTAAACGGCAAATTTCGGAAGCTTGAGCTGATGAAAAGAATATCAGCATACATGATTAGGGTTCCACGTAAGCTTACCTCGCGTGCACCATTCATTATCTCCTCGGTCGATCCATGAAGCAACATTGTGCTTACCCACTTGTTTAAGAAAGCATTGGGACTTGATCGTGAAAGAGAGAGTGCTGCTGCGTAGGCAACTAGTGCCTCGCTATTGTTTCTGGTCTGGGAAGCCTTGTCTCCAATTT
>JBBPOH010000625.1:0-11729 GCA_038091335.1 Phylloporus arenicola | reverse complement strand
CTGCAAAGACCGCGAAATCCTCCGTGGCGATCCCCATAAGCTTGTAGAAGGATGTCTTATTGCCGGTCGCAGTATGAACGCAAGTGCTGCATACATTTATATTCGCGGAGAATTCGTTCAAGAGGCTGACCATTTACAACAAGCGATTACCGAAGCATACCGCGCTGGTTTCCTTGGGAAAAATGCTTGTGGTTCGGGTTACTCCTTCGACGTCTACGTTCACCGTGGCGCTGGTGCTTATATTTGTGGTGAAGAGACGGCTCTCATTGAATCCATTGAGGGGAAACAGGGGAAACCCCGTTTGAAGCCACCTTTCCCCGCTGATGTTGGTCTCTTCGGTTGTCCGACCACTGTCGCGAATGTTGAGACGGTCGCTGTTGCACCAACCATTTGTCGACGCGGCGCACCTTGGTTCGCTGGTTTCGGTCGGGAACGCAATCAGGGGACAAAACTTTTTTGCATCAGTGGCCATGTTAATAACCCATGCGTGGTTGAAGAGGAGATGAGTATCCCGCTGAAAGAACTTATTGAGCGGCATTGTGGCGGTGTCCGAGGTGGCTGGGACAACTTACTCGGCATCATTCCTGGCGGAAGCTCTGTCCCTGTACTACCCATCGACAAATGTTCCGAAGTTCTTATGGATTATGATTCGCTGAAAGACGCGCAATCAGGTTTGGGTACTGGTGCTGTCATCGTCATGGACAAGAGCACGGACATTGTGGCTGCTATTGCACGGTTTGCCTCAGTTGGGTCGCCAATCATTATGTGTGCTTTTTCTCTGACGATTTTCCCAGTTCTACAAACACGAGTCTTGTGGTCAATGCACTCCCTGTCGTGAAGGTACTACATGGATGATGAACATGATGAATCGTATGGTTGAAGGCCGTGCCCACCGCCGAGAAATTGACATGCTTCTTGAGCTCACGTAAAGTATTCACTCTTTTCCTGAGTACAAATGTCCTTATCCTCTCACAGCAAACAGATTGAAGGACGTACGATCTGCGCTCTTGGTGATGCTGCTGCATGGCCGATTCAAGGCCTCATGCGACATTTCCGTCCGGAGGTCGAAGCTCGCATCGACGCCTTCCGTGCTGCCAATGGTGGCGTTCTGTTCGGTGGTCAGTTGAAGAGTCAAGTGGATCCAACGCTGGCAATTCCCGATAACATTGGTGCAAACCTGATAGAGCCTGGTGATAGAGTAGAATGCTCGTAATCATATCGTCCTTCCAATATCATATCCGCAGACTCCATTGGATTGATGCATCCGGGCGCGAGAATTTTTGTTGTCGGACGTCAGTTGCATTGCCTAGGACAAGCGGGAGTCGCGACGCGGATACCATTCCACAGTATATTTGTCAGTAGTACTTCTTGCTGGCCCTCTCGTCAACCATTTGACCTCCAAGTAAAGTCCACTCGCACCAACGGTGTGTATCGCTGTACTAGGATTACTAGTATACATAGGGACAAGCCCCGTGTCTAGAAGTTACTGTGGTGTCGTTGACATTGATGAAACCAACCACGAGGAAGAGAAAAAAGAACATGTAAAAATACTATCAGGCGCCGAGACGTGGAAAACGCGAAATCATGCCAATCATATATCCTCGACAAACTTGGAACCATGCGTCCAAACGGAAGCATTGGACATCATTGGACGGTGGCGATTATCCCCACCAGGAGAGTCCACCTCGTGACCCTCATCCATGCTCGCCTGTTCTCTCGGGGAAGAAGGAGGGGAGGACAACGGCGACTGGGACCGCTGCAGCGCCACGAGCGACACCGCCGTCTTGGAAAACGGATCGCCATAGGCATACGCATCTGGGTCGTATGGCGCACGGACATTGAACTCGCTCTCCACATCCGATTGTGGCGACTCGACGACGCGAACTCGGTTCCCACTCCTCTCACCCCGCGTCGCCATCCCATCCGATTTCGGATCGAGAATAGGCAGCGGCCTCGGGGGATCTCCAAGTTCGGGATCTGACCGAGATGCCCACTCGTCATTCGACCCCGCTCGAATCCACCCGCGCCCTGTTCGTGTCCCTAAAGTCCGACTTCCACCCGTGCTCTGCCACAATTGCTTCATCTTTCCACCGAGAGTCCCCAACCCACCCAACGTCGGCCCGCTCGCTGCGGTATCGGTAGACACCTGAGTCTGTCCGCGCGTACGGCGGTACTGCGACCGCTCCCGCCGCACGGCACGCTCCCGCTCGGTCGGCTCGTGATGCCGGAGGAGGTAAAACACGGCTATGCAACAAACGACGATCAAGACGCTGAGCGTCACGACGACCGCGATAAAAGCTAAAGAAAGCCGGTCGTCAGGCTTCACCGCGAAACGAAAACAAAAACGCACCGCCCCGAGAGCCTTCGATTTCGGGGACCTGGCGTGTCTTGTGCATCCTCGGTGCAAAGTTGCTGAGAAGTAATGAGTCGGATGCGCGTTTCATTTCAGTCTTTCTTTTCCTGCTTGGGCGGATTAGAGCAGGCATTCAAATTCAAAGACGGCGAGATGGCCATGCGATGAACATGCTGTTGGCATGCTGTGTCAGTTGACGCATGCCTTTTACAGAAGTCCCCTTAGGCCTGATGGCATGAATATTTCTGGCAGAGTTCCAGAACGAAACAAATCGAGCCACCACTGTCTAGTATAATAGTATGCCACCTTCATCCACACCACTCTTCATGTATTATAGATATTCCATGTCTGTACCAGCCGCATCAGCATGCCGGCACAAGCAAAAAAAGGTCAAGAGACTTACCTTGCGCCACATCAATCCCCAGTGATCATTGATTGGGCCATCGATCCCCCACGCTAGCCCCCTAAACCACCAAAAGTTGGCTACGATCAAAAACGCCACCACGCCAAACACGACGTGCTTCGTATGGTCTTTCCACCGCGCCAAAAAGACACAGTGGTCGAGGACGTGCGCAAACATCAGCACCGAAAAGTACAGCGTCGGAAGCTGGAGGAAAATGTCAGTGAAAGTCATAGAAACGGTGACCAGGACGCACATAATGATGTACATAGGTCACTCGGCCCATGATAAAGAACGGGACTGTCGAGCGATATCCATCAGATGAAGTATTCATACCCCTGACGAACACGTACAATAATGCAAGAACCAGCCGTAAAACGCAATCTTGCCCACGTATAAAAAGTGACCCCAGCCCTCTGTCAAGCACCCTCGTCAAAAAGGCGTATATAGGCAATGAAAAACGAGACCACTCACGCGCATCCATGTCGACGTATTTCCGCTGCTGACGGAACAAGTAGAAACCAAGTAACAAGAGTGACACGATGAGGCTCGCAGAACCACCCCACCACACGATTGGTGTCCCCAAAAGATAATACTTTGTCTGATGGTTACCCCACCCGCACATTCGCAGACCCAACCGCATGAACGGCCAGTCCGTCGGGGTTGATGCCAGAATATCCTCCTTGTCCGGATTCGGTACGAGGGCATTGTTGGCCGTCATCATCCCCACATTCAGATGCCAGAAATCACGGAAGAACGACGATCGGTAAAGTTTTATATCACCCGGAAGGACTGCATAAAGAGTCAGACCAGGGTATCAGACAATACGCGGGACATACGTCGATGGTTCCAATGATGCTCCACATTCCAGTACGTACGCGTATCACTTGGATTATTCTCTGGAACGCAGCTCACCTCCACCTGCTTGAAACCCCACTCGGGTAAGAGATTGTTCACGGCGGACAAATAACATCCAAGTGCCTGGTGTCTGAACCGAAGACGGGTCGTGAGCGAATGCACACGACTGACATGTGCCTGGCTTCCTAGTTTTAGGTCGTCCACGATCTCGAGTACCCAGTAATCGTGGCTGTCGCCGACAGTTGCGTTGCCATAACAAGAGACCTCATGATTGACCTTGGTGATCGGCGCCGGAATTGGGTGAGAATGTAGGTTTCGCGTCGTCGGGACGTGCTGCAATCGCATCACATCTCCATGGGCAAGATACCTGAGCGGTTCATTTGGATTGTATTGCGGTTGGTCCCAAATTGGGAGTATGGTCCAACGGTTGTTATCGTCCTTGTAGTGATAACATGTCACTTGCTGTTGTTCAGAACCAGCCGGGTATGTTTGTACGTGAGAGTGAAGCAAGCCACCACCCCACCCCATGTTTTTGACTGTAACTGTGGAACCATACACAACCTCTACATGTGTTTGTCTCCGTGAGCTCAAACAGGGTCACCAAAACCATATGAAACACGAACCAAGCGGGTTCTTGTGGTAATCATTGCCGATGAGATGTACCTGAAAGAGGGAGCTCATCTGTGCATCACCAGGGCCTGAATGATTCAGGATGAGAAAGTGGATTTTGAAGAAGGTCATGTAGACGAGAATGGGGACAACAATCAGACACGCAACGCGCGCTCCCCAGTGACGGAGTTGATCGCGCTGTACAAGAACACGTCAGATGTGGTCAATATGCGTTGTGCCGCCTTACTGTCGACATGCGCAAATCGCCAAACTTGCCCCACAGATCCTCAATTGTATACAGACCCACGAGAGCCATAACGAAAAAGCCAATCCATTTGACACTGTGAATTGAGAACGATGATTGAGTTGCTACTACAGAGGAGACGAGAACCAACTCACCTAGTCACGCAACCAATTGAGATACCAGTCAAAGTAAGCCACATCCACCAGTCAAATGAAAATGAGCTGTATCAGACATATATGAGTTCCAACAATGGATGCACACACACAACGGTACTCACTGAAATTGTTGGTTGTGAAATTTAGTGAGGAGAAAGACCGTGGTGAACGTGAAGAACAACAGCATCGAATCGAGGAGAATAAACCGCGAGATGCAAAGCCATGCAATGTCTGTCACAGAAATGGCAACGTTAGGTCGATGTAGCCCGGAAGCACACAGACGTACCACACAGAATCATGAGCGCGACTAAATGACATGCCCACTGGCTCATGCCTAGCTCGACGGCGGTGTACCACCCGAGGGGAACAAGCGCAATCCCATAGGTTGCCATGATCACGCGCATAGCGACGTACGGCACGTTGCTTGGATATGCCTCGCCGCTCTTGAACTCGAAATTGCCATCGTAGCCAGTGAGGAGACCCGCAAGCCCGACGAGCATCTTGCCCAGCGGAGGGTGCACGTCAAAGTAAAACTCCCGCTTGAGATAGTGCGACCCAAACTTGCCAAAGTGCGCCTCGTCCCACACGACGAGATTCGCGAGCCCAATCTTGTGAAAGCGTGTCCAGCAGGCAAGGAGGGTGTATATCGCCGGCGGGACATGTTCCCAGTTTTGCTGAATGAATTCGCTCTGTGATGACGCCCGTAAGTCAACATCTGGGTGCTGCGGAAATCAGAAGACATACTATGGAAGTTGGGGGCGGTGAATACGATTTTTGTATCCGCCCGGTGTGGACGTGGCCCGCAGCGAGCTTCTGCTTTGCATACACATCCTTCCCTTGTTCATCGTTCCAGGATGGGGAAAATGGGGAAAGAGGAAGGGGGGAGCCCTCCTTCTCCTGTTCGTCTCCACTAAGAAACTCCCCCGTACCCCGCGCGCCTCTCGCTATGCGGCGGCGCGCTGACGTGTCCTCTGTCATGTAATGAAGAGGCAATGTGTCTAGGTGCTGCGTGGTTGATGTCGCCCAAGAAAGTGGTTGGGTGTGTTGAAAAGGGTAAGAAGATTCTTCAAAGTTGGATGCCGTTCGCTGCGCCGCGCCAGCCTGTGGAGTCCCAAAATTTATATCAACTTGTGCTGGTTTCATCAGCTATTTGTTCCCGCCTTGGGTCAGGTCACGAAACCTTCAATCTGTGGGTGGGTGGACGACAGAACTGGCTGGACTGCACGTGTATCTAGTTGAACAGGAAATAATTTTCTAGTTGCGATCACGACCAGTACGGATATTATAAAGCAGCACTGCGTGACGCGGAACTTTTCCAAAGGTTGAGCTTAGGTTGAATCAACTTGACACAAACCCATCAACTCCTCAACGTGGGGGACATTATGTAGATGAGAATACACCAGAACTTTCACGGGCACTTATGGAACGCAAGAAATAACGTTTTCCACAACTTACCATGGTCTGGTGCGGACCGAACGAACGTGAGCGCGAATCAACAGCCATGAAAATCACATTCATTTCTTGACAGAATGATATTTGTAACCAGTAAACAGTGCTAAAAACGACACACCTCCGTGAGCGGACGCGCGAATGCCTTACTCTCTGATCTATAGGACATTGAATTCTGACTGCTTGGCAACAAGATCAACGATACACGTGCTACCGTAGACGATAGCCGAGACGAAATGCGTAGTCTGGCCAGTCTTGATATAGCCTTCGAACGCAACTTTGAGAACGTTACAGGCCAGCTCGTCCTCGGCGAAGAGAAGACGCTTGTATTTGAGCCGCGTCTTCAAAGACATAGCGTACGCATACTCTTAAATGTTGGCCTTCCCGTCGTTAACATAGGAGGCCGAGCCTGGGACTCTGACGAGGCCACAAAAAACGCTGAGAGAAAGTTCGGCGTGGATGTCGAGTGATGGTGGAAATAATAAGTTATGTGTGCTTGACGTCGGTCTCAACCTCAGCCTCTTTAATCTTGTTCTCGGAATAAAGTAGTCTGGTGACCAGACGTCTATGAGGTTGCCGCGTTGAGAGGCAAACCCGCGTACCACAAACCTCATAGACGCGTCTGGTCACCAGACTAGGAATAAAGCCGGATATCGAGAAAGTTTCCGGTGGGTTGGTTGTAGAGCTCGCCAAGACGGACAGCATGGTCGAGAGGCAGCATGGGGATGACATTGGCAGGACCGGGCATTTGACGATCATTGCTTCATGATCAGGAAAAGGTCAGGTTTATATACGCGGTTTGATTGTAAGGGACCAGACTGACTTACGGCTGGGGGTCCAGTCTCGACTAACCCAACCATTCGAGGACCCTCGGATCGGTAAGGAAATTACAAGTCGGACCCAAGTTGGACGCACAGTTGCTGGTCAACCAATATATAATTACGTTGAAAGACAGCTCTATCATCCAGATCAGCTCCTCATAAACCTGCGGGCCTAACCGAACTTGAAAGGCTGAATGGTGCCTTTATGTATGCACCCGAATCGCTGAGAGAGGCCACTGAGATCCAAGAATTGAAAGATTTGCTATCAATGATTGAACGAAGCAAAACCTTTTAGGCCTCGCTTACATAATCTGACGGTTGGAACGTTGACACGGTGGTCCTCGCATCATGAAACTGTCGTCAATCCATTATCGGGTTGCCACCTATATATATTATCACACTGATGCTGGTGCTATTGAACATTTATTTCAACAAGTCAACACAATACACCTCTCTGGTCGACTAGCTCGCCAGATCCCCAGTACGTTTCTTGTGCGGATGTTCAATGAGTGGTGAACCTGACAAGTGGGCCGTAGTGAACTCTTCTGCCACTAATGCCATGTTTCCGAGTCAGTGTCCTCAACGGAGACTCCTCCAGCACCCGACCCCAGAGCTCCAGTCAACCATGATCAAGCAAATTGAGTCGGTTCTGTTAAAGTTTGTTCGCACCAACCTTGAGACGCAATATGCGTCCAAAACTCCACTCCTAGCTGCATTTCACGATGCCATCTCAGTTCATGGCTCTGCCTCGGCTACCTTGCTCATACAAGACTTTCGGCGTTGCGTTCCTCTCAGTGATTATGAGGCATACAAGCTATTCATGGCCGCATTTGATAAGCCCTTTTGCAAGGAGGCGGAGGTTGAGAACCTTTTCGCGCCGGGTCTTCCTTATCTCCTTGCTGTCTCAAGTTCAACATCTGGAAGGGCGCCCAAGATATTTCCAAAATACAACTCACACTTCCCCTCTGCACTCTCTGGTGAAGGGCCAGTGGCTTTGATGATCTTTTATGGCTACCGGGAACTCAAATATGTAGAACGCGAACCTGGTCAAATAGTGAAAACGGTTCCTGTCTCCACTGTCTCATCTGGCGTAATGCGCTCGATGTTAGGGTGGACTAACATTAAAGACGACGTCAATCGAATGTCCATGATGGGTAGTGATGTGCTGGGCCAGGCTTGGAGCCCGGAGCCGAGCTGAGCCGAGCCAACTTAGGCCGGGCCAAGCCGAGCCTTGACAACGGCTCAATACTGGCTCACGGCCCGGCTTCTGGTGTGCGCAAGCCCTCCACCGGGGCTTAGGCCAGGTACTAGACTAAAATTTTCCGGCAAGCACCGAGAACTTTATAGTTAATTCCCATTATCAACTAGACTTCCCCATTTGCCTCCATGTGTCAAACAATGATGCTGGTGATGAAACAGGCACACGGCCCAAGCGAGTCACGCTTCTCTCGGCAAGGTTGAGAGACGCTGAGAATGCTGCCACGCCTGAGCTTCGTTCCCACCAAGCACCGCATGTGGCACAAGAATGGTCCAGCTCACCCATCACAGTGCATAGCGACGATGCCAATGAGCGTGACGATGGTTCTCCGCCCCCAGCACTACCAGGTCTGGCCACGCACAAACGCAAAAATCACACAACCGACCCATCAGAGTTCCTCATTGATGGCACTGGTGACTCTGACGACAAACCCAACCGTCTGACACTTGCGAAAGGTATGTTTACCTGCTTTATTGTCATTTCAAATTTGAACATCATCTAACTTGCTGTAGGCAAGAAAAAAGTACGACTCACACTGTCCGATAACAGTGATAAGGGCCGGCAGACACAGCACTCTGGCAACAGTAAGTGTAATACTTGTCTTCGTGTAGTTACTATTCTGACATTTGAGTACGCTACAGACTTAGTTTCTCAATTACCTGGCGACAAAACTGATGGTGATGGCTTCCTGCAAGATATTGAGGTGCTTGATATCGACAAGCCTCAGAAGTCTCACTGGGAGGGCCACAGCCACGACGTCGACAACTTCTTCACGGAGACCTACCAGTTGAACAGTAAAAAGCTCTGTAACTGCAAGCTATGCTCATATGTCCATCTTTTCATTGTTATATTGTACTAACAGTGTCTTTAAGTCTCAAAACAGTGCAACCTACTGTGCTCGTATCTGATATAACAACATTACGACGTCACATGGAGTCAAGTCATCGTGTATGCCTTTTCTTGTCTTCACTTACATCCAATGGCCTCTTACAACATTGTCTACTACAAAGACAGACTACGTTAAATGGGCAAAGGAAAATGACTTTGTGTCAATGCTTCCCCAGGATTGTAAGCAGCGAAAAGACGATGCATCACGAACAGCGGATCAACAGACCCATATGGATCCATTTCTCAAGCCGGTTGTTCCAAAAGAGAGGACGACACCCTATAGTGACAAGTTATTTACAGAAACTGCCATCCGATGGCTCATAGACACAGATCAGGTCAGTATACCATATGTTACTACCTGGCATGACTGATACGCTCTGACCAGCCAATTGCTGCCCTTGAGCATTTGTCCTTCAGAAAGATGATTGATGTTGCTGCCCGTGCAACCAACAACATCAAACTTCCGAATCGAAAGACGACACGTGACACAATCATTCAAATGTTCAAAGAGCAAATGTTGAGGCTACGAGCACAACTACAGGTGCATTGATATATTTATTTGGATTGATGATGCGATATGACATGACCACAGAGCGAGCAGGTTAAAGGCTATGTCAACTTGACATGCGATGCATGGCAAGCATCCAATGTAGATGCTTATTTCGCGGTGACCGGATCATGGATTGAGGAGACTAGTATGGGTGTCTGGGAACTCAAAACGGCGCTCCTGGGCTTTATTCGAATAAATAGTGCACATAATGGGATACGTCTTGGACAAGCACTTTACAAGGTTGTCCAACGGCTCGGAATTGTGCACAAGGTAATGATATGCTACGTACTTATACCTGATGTGCACTCATTAGATTTGTAGATTGGCCACGTTACATGCGACAATGTGACAGATATGGATTCTACTATGCTTGAGTTTAGTAAACATGTTGAGAAGGCAACGGGCAAGCCATGGCATCTCCAGAAGAGGCGTGTACGGTAAGTCACAAATATTCACTTGATCTTTATCCACTGAATGTATATGCTCGTAGTTGCCTTGCCCACATTGTGAATCTCGCAACGCAAGCTTTATTGAATGCCCACAGCAAGTCGAAAGCCTATGATCCCAAGCATCCAGATGCTGATCTAATTGTGACACATGGTAATACACGAGACGAAGTTGGTGTAGTACGGTCAATATGCATCAAGGTAATATTTTCTCTATACAGTATCAATGACTTATCTTCTTCCACAGGAGCGGTCGTCTGCCAAGCGAAAGGAGTTGTTCCGGCGTATCCAACAGCGGGACAAGCCCAATCACCCACCAAGCGAATGGCCACTTCAGCTGCTGTTGGATATGCCGGTGAGATGGTCATCAACTTATCTTATGCTAGAGCGTGTAGATACTCTCAGAGAGGTGAGTACACAGTGACCCCACATGATTAAAATGACTCATTGATCTAATCCGTTTATCATAGGATGTCAATACTTTTGTCTGTGAGATTGCCATTGCAGAAAAAGACCGGGTTCGACAACAACACCTTCTTGATCTTCAACTTAGTGATTGTGAATGGACCTGAGTTGGAACGCTATTGGCCCTACTTGGGAAGTCTGAGAAAGCCCAGCAGTCATTCTCATCGGACTGTGGGCCTGCCATTCATCTTTCCCTCCCTGTGCTTGAGGCATTGCATGCAACATGGCATTCCCAGAGCTCAAAGGCTGAGTATGTTGATTTTTGGCCCGCTCTCGAGGCCGGTGTTGAAAAAATTGTTGAGTACTACAATCGTACTTCAGCAAATGATCTATATACAATTGCTATGTGTAAGTTTGCATTGCCTGATACCACAGAGTCATGAAAATTAATTTTTTGTCATTGTAGTGCTTGATCCGGTGCAGAAAGGAAGCCATATCCGCAAATACTGGGGCAAAGACATGTATGAGAGAGCGCTGAAACATGCAGAGGAGGTGGTACGTTGGGCCAAGTGCCAAGCGTGATACTGTCTTACGCTGTTGTTTCAATAGTACCAGAAGTGCTACTTGGAGTTGAATGATGGAACAGATGTGAATAAAGAGGTGAAAAGCACACAAGTCACGTCAGCATATGGGAAGATCAGCTCCCTGCTACGAGAACTCCCCGACGATGATGAGGCTGATAATGCGGGTGACTCAGATGCATTGTCCACTCACGGTGATGCTTGGTATGATGGATTCCATGGTTACCTCAATTCCAAGGATCTCCTTGTGCCTGGTATGTCAGTCGTTCAATGGTGGGGGTTAAATGCCTCCCGCTATCCAGTCTGGGCATCACTTGCCCATGACTATCTCTCAGTCATGGCAACCTCCATCTCAAGTGAACACGCATTCTCATCAGCTGGAATCACAATCAGTAAACGGCGAAATCGCCTCAAAGGAGACATTGTCGAAGCTCTACAATGCCTGAAATGCTTCATCTGACGAGACCTTCTATTCCGGCATGGTGACGACCCCTCAGTCCTCTCAGAGGTTAAACCTCTGGATACCAATAATCTTGCATCATCTAATTGTTCACCAGAGGAGGAATCTGGCGACGAGTCATGGGATATGTTGATTGAGAATCTGGATAGTAATAATGATGATGATGATGAAGGGGGCGACTCGATTAGCATGATTGTACTTGACTAGTAGCATAATTGATCGCCGTGCGCGGCATTCTGAGCCGCACTATCA
>JBBPOH010000624.1:0-11730 GCA_038091335.1 Phylloporus arenicola | reverse complement strand
ACGTCAGTGAACCATTATGCGCTGCTCAAGAATGTTGCCATCACGCCGCTCGAGTACCCATATTATGATCCGCGCACCATCGGACTTGATTTTAAAGCTTTCAAGGCAACCTTGGAGAATGCACCAGACCGCTCGGTTATATTGTTGCATGCATGTGCACACAATCCGACGGGCGTGGATCCGACCCGAGAAGAATGGACAGAATTGGCAAACGTGTTCGTCGCAAAGCAGCACTATGCGTATTTCGACTGCGCTTACCAAGGATTTGCGAGCGGTGACCTGGTAAACGATGCGTGGGCGGTGACGTATTTCGTGCAGAAGAACATTCCGATGCTGATATGCCAGGTAAGAGCTACGTATTCGACGACGGTCCGCGTTTACGTGGCGACGTGACAGAGCTTTGCTAAAAATGCTGGACTGTACGGTGAACGGATTGGCGCGCTGCACATTATTCTGCCGAACAGTGACACTGCGAATCGGGTCAAGAGTCAGCTGTCAGTGCTGCAGCGGAGCGAGATTAGCAATCCACCATCGCACGGAGCGCGGCTGGTGAGCGGCAATTTGTCCGGGTTGGATCGGGTGACTAAACACAGCTGCAGATGGAGCTGATCCTAAACGAGGAGGAATTGTTTGGGGAGTGGAAGCGGGACATCAAGACAATGGCTGATCGGATCATTTCTATGCGTCAGGAGCTGTACCGGTTGCTGACGGAAGAGTTGCATACCCCTGGCAAGTGGGAGCACATCACGCAACAGATTGGGATGTTCAGGTGAGCGTGTCAGTGCGGGGTCGGCTGGTGCTGACGACTTGCAGCTTCACTGGTCTGAACGCAGAGCAAGTGCAGGGGCTGGTTGAGAGGGCGCATGTGTACATGACTGGGAATGGGCGCATCTCGATGGCGGGGCTGAACACGCACAATGTCAGGTACTTTGCAGAGCAGCTGGATCAGGCGGTGCGGGGTACGCTGTGAAGTGGCTGTGCATAGAATGTGATGGAAATACAGAGTGACGTCACTAGTAGATGACATCACGTTCCAGACCTCCGCCGGAACATGCCGTGACTGTGTGCTCGGAACGCCTGTCGTGGCCGATCCGTTCGTCGACGACGAGTTAAAAACGAACATAAACTCAAAGTCAGTCGCTCTCTTTTCTCTCTTTTCTGCTCTCTCATGGGCAATTTAGTGTCCCTCGTACTCCCAGAGGACGCTCCTTGCCTTCAGGCGTTGACCGCCTTGCTCCCCGCCCGCGACTCGCCCCCCTCTTCACCCCCACTCCCTTTCTACACCGCACCGTCCACCCCCCTCACATCACCCCAGCAAGAGGACCCGCCCATGCACCCACCGTCCCCACCGCCCACGAACCCGCGCATCCCCTCTTGCGGCATCGAGACGATACCTCCCCCTGATGTACTCCTCGCTTCCGACCTCGCACTAGAGTTAGACGACGAAGGTCTCAGCACGCTCGAAAAAATATACCTTTTTTCCCGTAGTAGATCTGCCCATCACCGGTACGCGCATTCCCTCCGCACCTTCCACTCGCTTCATCGTTGCTCCAGCGTCTTCATTTCCCATGCCCTCCCGTCACTCCTCGCCAATGTCTCTCCCCTCGAGGCAGCAGAGTACGTCCTGCCCCTCTTGCCAAGCTTGGCAATGGACGAAGGTACGCACGCGTCCTTTTCAGATCCGCACCTGACTCCCTTTTAGATGAAGCCGTAAAGGAAGCACTCGCCTCCGAGCTCATCGACATCGTATGGTGGTTTCTGACGGTATGGCGACTCCCTTGCAGTATCCCCACCCGGCTCATCCACCACACAGCACTGTCTTCTCGTAGAAGAGCCCCCAGATCCCGGAATCATGCCCGTCTTGCAGCAACGAGACGGCAACGACGTGACCCTGATTTCTGTACAGGCATTCACTCCCATTCTTGGAACCCTCCTCCTCAGTCCCAACGGCATGGTCAGTGGTCCTGCTAGATGTGCTGTCGTTGATTTGCTGTGCCGCATTCGAAAAGGAGATGACGCCCAACAGCCTCCCTCAATCAATCTCGAAGCTGCAGATAGCAGTTACGCATTATTTGGTCGAATACAGAGACAAATGTTTGAAGAAGAACTCATCCATCAGCTTGTGATCGGTATTGGTCGTCTGGATGCATCAGCAGAGGATGACGAGGTGGCAGAAATATGGTATGACGCGGCCCCTGCTGGTGAATACCCAGATGGTCGTCATTGTCCACCCAGTTCTCCACGAGATCAAGGTTCAGTGAATCCATATTTCCCCCATCCCTCTTCGCACGAATCACCCACCTCATCGCCCCTTTCAACCACACCCGACGGGTTTTTGTACGTTCCCTCGTTTCAACTCACGCCCGACGTTTCCTATAGAGAGCCTTCATTCTTTCCCGATATGTCATTCAGAACCGACTATGTGGGCAAGCTGCATATGCATGCTGAACCGAACCTCCCAAATGGACTACCCCAGCCAGACCACCGTTCCGCGCGCAAGGAAAGCGGTGAAACAGAGGAAGACCCTGACCCTGGCGAGCAAGCAGCTGTGGGCCGCTTATCCAGCATGAGTTTAATAGCTGCTGTAGCGGCTGGCGGTATGTCGTACATGAGACACTGTTCATCCCTCATCAACTGGCGGTTAGGTTCGCTTCGGCTAGATGACCAACGCGCTTTTGTCCGAGAAGTTGAACGAGCCGGCAAGGATACAGTACATTGGGTGAGACGAGAAGCTTGTTTCGCACTTGGCGCCCTGGCCAAAGTAATACCTGAAGAGTTGGTGATGTCAGCACTCGTGCGTGTTGATTACGTCCAGATCTTATTCAACCCGTTCAAATTTCGATTAGCTTCCGCTATTCGAAATATTGCGTAAAGATTCGATATGGCATGTTCGACATTCGTCCCTATTTGCGTTGCCAGCCGTCCTCTCCCGCCTCACTCCTGCCTCCAGGCGTTCTCTCGCTCTTTCCACTGTTGTACCACTCTCCCAGGATGAATCCCCTGCCGTTCGCTCCGGAGTGCTCGAGGCTCTAGGCGAGGTATTGTACACTTTCCATGTTGACGAACATGGTTCACCAAATGAACTCGTTTCACTGTTTATTGGACGTCAAGAAGACCATCCACCCTCTCGGAGCTTGGTCCCAATCTCACTTTCTTTTGGTGCGTCACATTAATTGAGCCCTTTTTGTTAGGGTCCTGACGGTTCAAACAGCTCCCTCAAAGTTTGATTTATTTTACAATGATCCCGTTCGTCCCCTAGCATGTGCATTCAATTATCCTGCCGTCGCGCTTACATTGGGTCGAGCCCGATGGGGAGAGCTGCGCTCATTGTATCTTACCCTATCTCGGAATAGGTCAACAAAGGTTCGAAAGACGTTGGCAGCAAGCCTGGGCGAGCTGGCAAAGGTCATTGGTCCGGAGAATGCTCGACGTGATCTGATCGACGTGTGGCGGGACGCCATGCAATGTAATGAGGATGGCGACATACGGTTGAAGGCCATCGATGCCCTTCCCCTTTTTGTAAACGCCCTGGGAGACGGAGAAGGGAGGTCGACCATCTTTTCTGACTTGGTAAAAATATGGGAGGAAGGGTGGTTACACAGTTGGAGGTCCAGAGAGGGCGTCATCAAGGTCATTCCCGACCTTGTCGGTGCACCCATTTACCCAGAATGTGTTCGCCGGATTCTCAAATGGGGTCTGGAAGACGATTTTGGAGCCGTCCGAGACGCCTCGATATCTGTGGTAAGCAAGGTTTGTCCGTGTGGCATCACCCTCTCAAATGCTGTCCAGGTCACGTTGATGCAACGAGAAGCTGCAACTTGGAAGCCTGTATCGGAACGACTGCGGAAGGATATCCTTGAACTAGCCTATGCTTCTTCATTTCGGAAACGCATGACGTATGTGTCCTAGTTGGTGAAAGTATATGCTGCTAAGAGTGACATCAGATACGTTGCCTGCCAGCGAGCCCTGGCTGCGTCTTCTCAAGTGGATGTGTACTCGACAGACGAAAAAAATTGGCGGGCTCTTGAGCAACTCTCCAGTGATAGCATTGTTGGTGTTCGAATCGGCGTCGCTCGTCTTGCTGGCTGTCTTTTTGGTCTGTATGAAGCACGAAAGCGGTTCAAGTGTACTGATATGAAGGCTCAGATAAATGTGCACGATCTCACGTTCCACAGCGGCTAGTTGCACTAGTGGATCGATTACGCATGGACAGTTCTGCAGAGGTGAGGTCATATGTCCCGTCGGATCGGTTGGCCTATCCAGATCGATCTGGACCGTCCGGGACATTTTCTCGGCCACCGCCTTGTACGTCCCTGGGTGCCCTTGGCGCCTCTGCTGGAGGAGAGGGGCGTTGAAAGGGATCTGGACACTGCGCTCGTTGCACCTCATATTATTAGAGCATTGTTATATTACTTAGGCCCATCCTACGATGCTGCTTGTATAAGTACATACTGTATCGCGCACATTATTGTTGTACACAGCCTCGCATCGGATAGCGTCCATCACGTTGACCGCATTTTGCGGGTGTCAACGCAGGCGAGTACCTCACACTTTTAGTTTCTCCGCAGGTTCCCCATGCAGTTATGAGAGTAAACACCTTCCTTGTTACCCGTTATATCGTCTTTGGTATGCCTTTTCTCGCTGCCGAGCGCCCTCACTCAACCAATCAGGGCTCTTCACGATATGCAACGCCATCACATGCACGGTTGCCGCTTGGAACCTTGGCCTCGTCCAGACCACAAAACCACGTCCGTCATGCCTACTGTGTCCTCACTACCTGCCTATTTACCTTTGCTGTAGAACAAATCGACGCCTATCTCATCTTCCTCGGTGCATTTTCGCTCTTTTCAATTATTACCCTGTACGTCGCTCACCGCGGCGAGCGTATCGTTTGATTGACCGAGCGTAGAATTTTCGTTGAATTGCTACGCACCAAGCCCTTGACCGCTCGCGTATGGTTCGAGTGTGCATGGGTCGCTCTTTTCTGGGTCATGCACCTTGGTTTGTGTTCCATCAATGCTTACTCTCTCGTTGGCTCATCGTGTCTCGATAGCCGGTGGTGCCGCCCTGATTGCCATTGAGTCTGACTTGTCATGTTCACATAGCTGTAGGTGGCCTGCCCCAGAACCTTGTATGGTCTGACGCTGTAGCTTAGCATATGCGCTGTGCACCTCAGAACGCGTGCTGCTTGCGTTCACGTGGATGTGTGCCGTCATACGTCAGTCATACCGTGCATCCAGCTAGCGAATCGCTGACGCGGATTGTAGTGCTTATTTATCTTCTTGTGCTCGTGTTCATCGCTGCGTCTCGATACCACGGTGACCTCGAGATCTGGGATTCCGATGTTCGCACCCTTCGAGCATCGACGGCGAAAGAGACTTCTACTGCACCACCTAAACCGACGGTCGTTCGAGACAAACAACGCGCTGATATGAATGCGCATACCCCACGTTCTCGACCAACTCAGATTGCACAGCACTATGGGGGTCTGAGCTCCAAGTACAAGATAGAAGCCTTTCGCCCGGTATTTGCAGTGCCCGAGCAGATGGATACCTTCCATTTGAATCTCCCCGAGGCTATCCCGCTACCACCGTCTTGGAAATATATGCCTGTCCCAGTTCAAGACATGGAGAACACGCTGCCAGTGCCGCTGGGCCTGTACGACGTGCCACGAGAGCGGGAGCGTGCGCTGTCGAGCACATATCCGAGTCCGTCCTCAGCAGTGTATGTGCCACTGACGCAGAGCGTTTCTTTGCCCGCGCCGTCTCCGCTTGGGGAGTGGCCTCGGCGGGATATCATGAAGCAGCCTGTCAAGCCTAGGAAGTACCAGGTGCCACCGAGTGCGTACGGGTCGGACGCAGCACATCCCCGACTGCGGCGGCCATCCGGCCCCAGATTGAGGGCGCCTTCTGGGGAGAGTGGGCATCGGCTACTGGACTTGTACCCGGGTGTGAGTGCGGGTTATATTACAGGCGAGATAGCGATATAGTTTTTGTACGGTCCGTAGGTGTAATTACTTTTGAGACTGAGCAAGGGTTTGGGAGGACTGCTATATGATCGGAGTGAGCGGTAGATAAACTTCATTAGACACGACCAAGATGGAGAACCCACACGCGGAGCGTCAGGCAGTACTGCTCGAGCGCATCGTCAAGAATGTGGTCCGTCGTCAGCCGTGTCGTTCTTGCCACCACTGACGCCGACTCAGTCTGCATGCACAGAGATGATTCTCGAACTCAACCACTGTATCGAGGTATGCCCCGCCCTAGACTACGATCTGGTCCGATCTGCGATTGTGATTCATATGATGACCAGGAGATACTACGGGCGAACGCGTCTGTCGGCGTGGCGGCCGATTTGGCGACCAAGTACCGCAAGAACGTGCAGTATAATTTGGAGGCGACCAAGCACGAGTTCATGTCTTAGGTGAGCTGGCGTTTATGGGGTGCTTTTCAGACCGCCTCATGGCGTTCACCTTGAAACCGCAACCCATTCTTCGACTTCCTTTTCCAGACAAGGACGCCTCAGTGCTATTGTTCTCAAGCCCTTTTGTTATCGTCGTACACCGTTCACGCGTTCATATGTAAGGACAATACGGAATGGATATTTATTGACGGTTCGTGACGTGTCTGTGCCCACTTGGACCCACCCAAAGGACTAGAGGCTGGCCATCTACTCTCCTTTGACTTCTTTGCGCTCGAGCTAATCCCCTCTGGGCTACATCCATCTGTCCATATAGACTACACGAACGGTTCAAGACTACGCTTGACGAGATGCGTAATGCTTTCCTTGTCATCCGAACAATCTTTTTTGGTGAGCATCGCGATTCATAGGGGGTCTGATGGGAACCTAATGTATTTGAAGCACTCCTTTCATATATTCATGTTCTTATCATCTTATTCGGCTCGTGGAACCTTGTTGCCGCAAAGTATTCCGGAACCTCGGGTAAGCAGCATTGTTCTTTGGGATGAGGTGGTGCCCATGCGTGTTTACAGCGTCCGGCGTGTCCGTGCTCCTTGTCGTGAGTTCCGTGCTCATCTTTGTGCTGGTACCCATGTGCGTGATTGTCTCCGTATCTGTGACGTGTATTGAAGCCTCGCTTTCCCAGAGCGTACCTTGCTGAACTGGTCTGTGCCAAGGCACGGCCTGCACAGGTGAGAGTCGAGTGCACTTGGACGGTGTTGATGAGCATCCTCCAGCTATGTGAGTTTTTCCCTTTTTCATTTACGCCCTTTTTTGTTGATGGGTTTCTGTAGCTGCTAGCATCTGTGCGACGCTGAATGGGCCACCGATGTATTGCCAGACGAAATGTAAGCTGCGTCGCTGTGAATGTCGGACTGCCACTCACTTTTGCGTGGCACTAGCGTCGTGGGCGATGTGCGCGTCGTCCTGCCTCCTCGTCCACCTGACTTGGCTGGCGACCTTTACGAGTATGTTCCATCTACGCACCCCATTTCAAACGTACTCATATATGATCAGTCGTCTCGTATTGTCTCACGATATGCGTCACCTCCGCTGCACATGCAACAGACATTCCAGAGGTATGGCGCACGCCCGTATCACGCGTTCCATGGTTCCGTCCGGACATCGAGTCTGCTCCTGGGGGGCGTCCCCCTCCTGCCCGCAAGTATTCACACACCTCGCCCCCGCCGTCGTCGTGGAGCGATGCATCCTGCGCGCTTTCCAGATATATTGCCGAACGGTGGGACAAACTGTCCCCTGCCAGGCGTCAAACCATGCTGCTCAAGCAGAACCAGCAGCCCGTCGATCCCTGTCGGCCGGCGTGGGCTCGCCAGCAGAGTGTGCGTGGTGTCGATGCCCCCTTTCCCAAGCCGCTGGCCAAACGGAAGCCGCCGCCCATTGTGATCGCTCCCCCGCCGAGGAGCCACTCCAGACACGTTCTCTCGCAGGGTTTCCGTTCTGTAGAGGAGGCGGGGAGCTCGGAATTGACGTTGACGCCGTCTGTTGTGTCTTCGCGCAAGGCTGGCGATGCAGACGTTCCTGTCTTGCTCCCTCGTTTATCGGACTGGGCTGCTGAATTTGGCATTAATGTTCATCACATAGTAACGCCTTCACCATGATTCTATCGGACCTGGCTAGCTGGTTCTATCAGGACACTTGGACATCTGATTATCTTGTCTTGCGATCTGTATCCTTAGCTGTAACGCCTTGGCATGTGTCATGATAATAACAACCTTTCAATTCAGAACGAAGGGCAGAACATGATAGCGAGACACAAATGATATGATCCGTTGTATATCCGCGATAAATATCCGGGCGGCTCATTTCCCCAGGTTCATAATTCGGAGCCTTCGGAGCCACCAGTCTCCAAGAATACGACACGGGCCCGAAGCTTGCGATTCTCCTCACGAGCCTTGGCAAGCGCAGCAGTGCTGCCTTCGAGTTGCCTTTTAGTTTGTTCAAGTTCTTCATACACCTGCACCTCGACTTCTCCCGCGCCGACGGCGATGCCTTATTCGAGCCTTGGTGAATGTACAGCGTATCAAGAAACTGGGTGACGCACCTCCGACGAGCTTGACAAGACGCCACAGACGGAGGATGACGAGCAACTCTACGAGGTCTCGCTCTTTTCCTTTCAGGACGAATTCCAGGACAAAGGTCGCGACGATAATGATGGCATCAAAGAGATGCAAAGGAGCGTGGACGACGCCATAAAAGGGCAAGTAAAATTTAAGCCCAAAGGCCCAAAGCGCGAGAGGTATTTCAAGTAGAAAGAACGTGGTAATAGCAAGGGACAAGTTTCCCATGAGTTCCAGCCATTCTGGCTCTTCAGGGCCTTCTGGGCCACATCCATCGGCGAGTAAGCCGTGTCCGATCTCTGTGATGACGCAGACTGCGTCAATGACAATCTTGAGGGTGTGTCATGTCAGGCGAAGCGAAGACGTATGCGATAACGCACCAATATGAGGACGAATGTATGTAAACGCGGGGATTCGAGGACGCGGGCGACGTTCTCTCGCCAGACGGACAATACGCCCGGCCTGGCACTGGCATTGTCGTAGGAGATTGGGAGCAGCGGCTGCTGTTCTGCTGGTTCCTGGTCCGACATGGTAGTTGCTGGTCAAGGCGGCACCCGTGTAGTCACGATCACGTGTGGATATTCGGCTCCACCATACACACATTGTGCTCAATGATGGCGTCGTTTATTTTCCGTGTCGGTCTCAGGCCATGCCTTGTCCAACCATCCACGTTCGTGCGATCGTCACTCGCGTTGTCGACGCGGCTTCAGGCGAGCGCGCCACACTTGGCCAGGCTGCGCTGCGGCCTGCCTTTGCTGTTGGCTGCGACCGGTGTAGGTCTTGGGATATCGTCCCTGGCATCCCCGTCTACGCTTCACTGTGATGGCAAGTGTAATCTATGGATGATCATCTCCCACGAGTCCTGACGGCCACTCCAAGCCTCTCATGCCAGCCCTTCTCCTCCCCCGCCTCCAAAGTCGTCCGTGAACGTGTACGAGCTTACGTTTGGCACCGTCTGCGGCCTCTGTGCAGGCATATTCGTCAAGAAGAGCGCACGCATGGCCGCCTTTGTCCTCGGCGGGTTATTCGTCGTTCTCCAGGCAAGTCCTCCCATCCACGATCTCCGCTACACACACTGAACGACACAAGTACCTTGGTTCCATTTCGCTTGTCAAGGTAGACTGGGCGGAGATGGGATCTCGGTTCGAAAACTTGTTTTACACGACGGATGCGGCTGGGAAGAAGAAACCGCCGAATGTGTGGTCGATATGGAAATGGATTGTGGGTTTCTTGACGGCTGATTTCCAGCCCAGGGCGTCGTTCGTGGCAGGGTTTGCGTTGGGACTCCGGGTTGGTTGAAAGACTCTGTACTCTACTGTACTACCTTCCGAATGAGGAAGGACGGAAAATACACAAGTCGTTTCTTCTTCTCAGCCTTCAGCAGACCTACGCCATGGGCGGTAGAAGAGCAAAATACAAGCAAGGTCCACCAGCACCTCTCCCCGATCCTGAAGCCCAACCATCACCTAAAAAACTCGGAAAACGCAAAGCAGACGCTGATGAACTCGAAAAATCCACTTCTCCCAGAGCCGCAAAGCGCGCCAAGGAGATCAAAAAGCCTGTGATAGACCTGGACAGCTCGTCTGGGACGTCGCGCGAGGCATCCCCCGAAAATGATGCGTCCACGTCGAAACCGAATCAACTGTGGTCGTCATCGGACGAGGAATCTGGGGAGGAAGACGAGCGTGTTACGATGGGGAATATGGAGAAGCTCTCGCGTGCATTGGATGCTGAGGCTGTGCGTGAGGCTGAACTTGATTTGGAGGAGATACAGAACGCCGCGTTGGCAGAAAACGAGGATGACGATGCAGACATGGAAGCTGAGGAGGAGGAGGAAGAAGGCGAACCGTTCCGCTTACCAACTGCCGAGGAGAGAGAGGAGGAAAGGAAAGGAGTCTCTGACGTGCAGGTCGTGCAGCGTCGAATGCGACATTGTGTCAGAGTTCTCCGCGACTTTGGAAAACGTGCGGAAAAGGACAGGTCCGTTGTCTCGAATTGTCGTCGTATGTGTGCTGACTCGCACTCGCAGATCACGATCAGAATATGTGGAGCAACTCCTTCCAGACATTGCCAGTTACTACGGATACAACGATTTCCTGACCGAAAAGTTGTTCCAGCTCTTCTCCGTACCGGAGGTATGCCATCTCTGTTTTCCATCCTTTTGTAGGGTGATCTGAGTAAACGTAGGCCATCGAATTTTTTGAGGCGAACGAAGTTCCTCGCCCAGTCACGATCCGCACAAATACTCTCAAGACGCGCCGACGAGATTTAGCTCAGGCCCTGATCAATCGAGGCGTTAACCTTGAACCCATCGGAAAGTGGACAAATGTTGGGCTACAAGTATTCGAGAGTTCTGTACCAATTGGTAAGCGTGGTGGGGTACTCCTCATGTCTGTGTCTTCATCGATTTGTTTGCAGGTGCGACTCCCGAGTACCTCGCCGGACACTATATGCTTCAAGCAGCATCCTCCTTCCTTCCTGTGATTGCCCTTGCCCCGCAACCCAACGAGCGAATTCTTGATATGGCTTCTGCACCTGGGGGCAAAACGACTCATATTGCTGCTCTTCTTCAAAATACGGGCCACGTTTTTGCCAACGATGCAAACAAGGGTCGCACGAAAAGTCTTGCAGCAAATATCCATCGCATGGGCTGCAAAAATGTAACCGTTTGCTCCTACGATGGTCGTGAATTTCCCAAAGTCATGGGTGGGTTTGACCGGGTCTTGCTAGATGCGCCCTGCAGTGGTACAGGGGTCATCAGCAAAGATTCGAGTGTCAAGGTCAACAAGGTGACATTTATTGTCTCGTGTCAGGAACATTCTCTAAATGGCATGCTAGTCTGAACGCGACTTTCGACTTTTAGCCCATCTCCAAAAGCAGCTGATCTTGTGTGCCATCGATAGTGTCTCCCCCGAGTCAAAATCTGGCGGTTATCTCGTCTACTCGACTTGCTCCGTCACGGTCGATGAAAACGAGGCCGTTGTGGATTATGCTTTGCGCAAGCGCTCAAACGTCAAACTTGTTGACACAGGTCTAGAATTTGGCCGAGAAGGTTTCGCAAAGTATCGCGGGAAGGGTTTCGACTCATCTTTACGATTGACACGACGGTTCTATCCACATGTGCACAACATGGATGGGTTCTTTGTTGCCAAGTTCAAGGTAGTAAAGCGTACCAAAGTTCAAACAAAGGCCG
>JBBPOH010000623.1:0-11750 GCA_038091335.1 Phylloporus arenicola | reverse complement strand
TCTCATGTCGTCCTTGCGCGATGCTCTTGGTGTTCCGTCCACGCAAGTCCCCTTCGGACTTACGACATTCATATCGCACCTTATCCCTCTGGCGGTTTCCTATGTCGCAATGGCGGTGTTGGCACTCACACCTGGCGAGACACGTGCATATCGAATTGCATTGTGGCCTGTTGTCACATTGTTGACATTGCGTGCAGCCTTTGTAGATTTTGCGCATGGCAAAGAAGAGCTAAGATTCATCAATGGCGAGCTTATAGTGGGTATCTTGTAGTATTCGAAGCTCAGAAGGTAGCTCACACACACTGTCAGCGCTTCATGATGTGTATTCCCGCTTATGCGCTTTCCTGGACGTTGGCGAAAAAGCCACTTGTGCGATACCTTCGTCCTGCGAATAGCCCTCGGTCAACAATCATGGATGCTCTTGATCTCGTTACGAACCTTCGTGGCGTTGGCTGGGACTGGTCTCGGGGATTATACATCCCGCGCGAAACACGTCCGACTAATCGTATTGCATTTGCACTCTATGCGCTCCTTTCTATGATCATGAAACTCACGGCCTCTACTGCCATCATGCACGCAATTCATACGTTCACCGCAGGCTCCAACCCTCAACTCACCATATTTGACGAAACACGTCCCTTGTTCGAGCGGTGCCTTCGGTCAAGCATTATCACGGTCATGAGTGGCTTCATGGCCTATAACGGCTTACAGGCGACTTACCACCTGTTTACTGTATTTGGTATTCTGCTGTTCGGTCAAGATCCCGCCCAATGGCCACCTGGACTGGAATACCCGTGGTGTGCCACCTCACTCACTGAATTTTGGAACCGCAGATGGCACCAATGGTTTCGCCACACCTTCCTCGTGTGCGCGCATCCGTTTTTCGTTGTCTTTGGCCGTCCGGGCAAGGTCATTGGGGCATTTCTCGCGTCAGGGCTTGCCCACCACCTCATCCTGATCCCGTATGATCGGCATTCAGAAATGTGGAGGATGTTTGTCGGGTTTGGCATGATGGCCCCTGGAGTGATCGCAGAGCGAGCATTTTACAAGGCGACGGGAAGGAAGGTGGGTGGGGTGTTGGGCTGGGTCTGGATGGTGACATGGCTTCTTATGTGGTATAGCTTCGTTGTCGAGGGGTTCGTCAAAGTCAGGATGTACTCGTTGCCCAGCGGATCGCAGGCATGGGGGTGGGTGGAGAACTTGGTCAAGGGTTTCGATGCTTGGCTGCACGGTTTGTAAAGAAGTTGAGTAGAAATTGAATAGCATAGCTGCTGAGCAGTAGCAAATAGCTCTTGTCCATCCATTTATCGCGGTGAAAATGAGAGTTGACAAGCATATAATTGGCAAATTATGTAAGAGTAAAGAGCAGATCGCAATGGATGATCGATAACTCGTGACTCCCAAGATCTGTTTTTTCCATCATGAGGCATGGGCATCGCGGAGCCAGAAAATCAAATTCCCCATAGCCACTCGGGGGATTCCGCGCCTAGTCTAACTTGGGTTCTTTGGAGGTCGCCATGTGCGCTGCGGAACTGGGAGAAGAAAAGATGTAATTACTGGTGTAAGTACATCGTGAATGCAAGTGGCTGTGTGAGTGGAGCAGTAGGGGGCGCTCTCCGGTCCGGAGCGTGAGCCTGCCGGGTCAAAGTGAGCTGCGAGGGGCCTCGCAAGACTGCACGGGCAGGCCAGGTGCACGTTCGAGACTCCGTGGCGTGAGCTGCGAGGCGCCGCAGCGAGGGACGAGCGGAGGACAGGGCATGGAGGGCGGGTGAGAACGAGCGATGTGGCACGTGAAGGTGCTGGCCGCTTACATGCTTTTGTGGCTGCGCTCGTGCCTGAGTACAAGATCCCCCTCCACATCCCCAGCCTTGTCCCCAGCCGTGACTGAAGCCACCAGACACTCATTCAGTTAGAGAGGTGGAACACTGAAGGACTGAAGATTGAAGGACTCGGACAATACCCTCAGTCGCCATGTCGTCCTTGCTGGATGCACTTCCGACACAAATCCCCATCGGCCTCACAACGCTTCTATCACGTATTATCCCTTTTGCAGTCTCCTGCATCGCAATGGCGGTGTTGGCAATTACACCCCGGACGCGCGTATTTCGAATCGCACTATGGCCGGTCGTCACACTGCTGACAGTTCGTGCAGCATTCGTAGATTGGTCCCTCGGAAGGTCCGAGCTGGTATTCATAAATGGCGAGCTCATGGTATGCATGTATTTTGACATCCCTCGACAGCTGATATGCATTTTCCTTTAGCGCTTCACAATGTGCATCCTTATGCATGCACTTTCCTGGATGTTGGCGGAGAAACCACTCGTCCGTCACCTTCGTCCCGCGCATAGCGCTCCATCAACGATCATGGACGCTCTTGATCTCGTTACGAACCTTCGTGGCGTTGGTTGGGATTGGTCCCGCGGATTATATATTCCGCGCGAGACACGTCCAACCAGCCGGATCGTATTTGCACTCTATGCGCTCTTCTCGGGGATTTTCAACTTCGTGCTTTGCGGTTTCATCCATCTGGCGATCTCGACGTTTGTTGCGGGTACCCAAGGACTAACTATATTTGACGAAACACTTCCCCTCTTCGTGCGATACCTTCGAGCGAGCATCATCACAGTCATGGCTGGCTTCGTAGGCTATAATGGCTTGCTGATGTCTTACAACCTATTCACAGCACTTGGTGTTCTTGTATTTGGTCAAGATCCTGCCCAATGGCCCCCTGGACTTGAATACCCATGGTGTGCCACATCACTCACTGAATTTTGGGGCCGCAGATGGCACCAATGGTTTCGGCACACTTCATCGTATGCGCGTATCCGTTTTCCGTTGTCCTTGGTCCCCCGGGCAAGATTATCGGGGCATTCCTCGCGTCGGGCCTCGCACATCATCTCGTGATCATCACTCTCGATAGGCATTCGGAGATCTGGAGAATGTTGGTTGGGTTTGGCATGATGGCCCCTGGAATGGCCGCAGAGCGAGCATTTTACAAGGCGACAGGCCAGAGGGTGGGTGGGGTTTTTGGGTGGGTCTGGATGGTGACATGGCTGGTCATGTGGTATAGTATCGTTGTCGAGGGATTCGTCAAGGGGAAGATGTATGCCGTGCATACCGCTGCTGACCCGGTGTCGGTGTGGATAGAGAACTCTGTCAAGGATTTCGATGCTTGGTTGCACACTATTTAAGTGATTAGAATTGAACGGTGTTGTACATAAAATGCTAGTAAAGGCCAAAGAACATATGAATAATGATGTGAAACCTTGGATATGCCGACAATAGCTACTACGCGACTGAAAGTCATTTGCCTCAACTTACCGTTATTGTGAGTTTCACCATAAACTTTGTTCCCGTTCTCATGACACGACACCGACATTGATGATTGGCTCCAGATACCAACACTAACATCAAGCCAGATCCTGACGATCCTCTCGCTTGGATTGAAAACTGAGAAAACGCGGTCATGTCGTCCTTGCTCGGTATCCCTTCCACACAAGTCCCTATCAGCCTCGCGACGTTCGTATCATATATCGTTCCTCTGCTGGTTTGCTACTTTGCAAGCGCAGTGTTGGCTATCACACCCCAGACCCGCGTGTTCCGTGTCGCGTTATGGCCAATCGTTGCCTGGTTGGCACTCCGTGCAGGACACGTAGACATGTCATTCGGCAAGCCCGAGCTGAAATTCTTCAACGGTGAACTCATCGTACGTGACGCCAACGTCTTCAAATAGCTCTCACAAGACAGCTTTCAGCGCTTCGTGATATGTGCCGTCGCCCATTCTCTTTCCTGGGCGCTGGCAACAAAACCACTCGTGCGACACCTCCGTCCTACAAACAGCGCTCCCTCCACCGTCATGGACGCGCTCGATCTCATGACAAATCTTCGCGGCATCGGCTGGGACTGGTCCCGCGGCCTGCACATCCCGCACGACACCCGTCCAACGAACCGGCTAGCATTCGCATCCCACACCCTCCTCGCCGCACTCGCCAACCTCTTCCAGTGCAGCGTCTTCCACCAGGTCGTCAAGTCCTTCGCCCGGCGCACCCACGCGCCCACCATCTTTGACGACACCCTCCCGTTCCCGACGCGCCAGCTCCGCGCGGGCGTCGTCGCCCTCGCAGGCGCGCTCACCGTGCACGCCGGCACGCAGACGACCTACGACCTCGCGACGCTCGTCGGCGTGCTCGCCGCGCGGCAGGACCCCGCGCAGTGGCCGCCCGCGTACGCGCAGCCGTGGCGCGCGACGTCGCTCGCCGCGCTCTGGGGCCGGCGCTGGCACCAGACCCTCCGGCACACCCTCCGCGTGTGCGCCGCGCCGTGTGGCCGCGCGCGGGCGGTCCCCGCGGCGTTCGTCGCGTCTGGGCTCGTGCACCTGCTCATCCTGCGCGCGTACGACGGCCGCGGCGAGGCGTGGCGGATGGTGCTCGGGTTCGGGATGATGGCGCCGGGGGTGCTCGCGGAGCGGGCGTATCGGCGCGCGACGGGGCGCAGGGTGGGCGGGGTGCTCGGGTGGGTGTGGACGATGGCGTGGATGCTCGTGTGGGGGAGCTTGATCGTGGACGGCTTCATGCGCGCGGGGATGTACACCCAGCCGAACGCGATTGACAGCGAGTCACCGTTATGGGCGCTGGTAGAGAGCTGGGTGGTGCGATTCGATGATTGGCTACATGCTGTTTAGTCGGGGCACAATATACCGAGTGTTGGGTGCGGATATGCGCCTGCTGGATCAGATCGGCTGTCTGGCCTTGATTGTTCAGCAACCGTTCATCTCGCGACGCCATACCTACCATGGTTTGCCTCGAGGTCGAGGCAGAAGCCGCAACCGACTGCCAGCACGTATGACGCCACGACACGCGATCTCGACACTCGGCTGACAGGTTGTGACCGTTGTCGATTGTCAGACCAGGCCCCATAGCGACGCGACGAAGCTGTCAATCGCGGAACCGACGCTGTCCGCGGATCCCACTCTGCGCCAACGGTCACCCGAGCGGCAGAAAAAAAATCGCACAAGCTCGCGCTGGTCATTGACATTGGCCTGTTCGCATGTTCGTTGGGTCCCGAGTCAGCGGGCAACGTGTCGGCGTGCGCACCAGCCTGATGCTCAACATGCGTGCACGCGTCTGTGCGGGAATTAGCAACTCACGCGGCGCGCACACCGCCCCCAGCGCCTGCAGGGACGACATTGCACGCGCATCGACCAATGTGCTTGGACTGCGGTCCTTTTGCCAGAGGCTGGCGCAAACTTAAAGTCATCGCCACAGCATCCGCAAGCAGCCAAGTGACGTGCGGCGTTCAGGAACATGGGCCGCAGACCCAGTCTAGTCCTGCCGTGTGCTCCCCAGATTTCATGTTCGATGCGATCCGGTGAATATTAATATCGAATGAAACATTCCAAAGCTGGATAAATACATCATGTGAGGGCATCCCGCATGCAGCCCAAACAGTCAGGGTGTATTATCGGGAAAGAAGAAGAAAATTCGTACTGTTACGCCGAGGTGCACCAATTTGGCACGAGTCGTGTACGCGACGCGGGTCATTTACGCCCAAGCGGCAGGAGGTTCAAACTAAAACGCGACAGGATGCCGAAACCGATTTCATCAGCAGGTCCCCCATTTTGCAAATGTGATCAGGTACGATTTACCTTCTAGGTAGTCTGCGGCCAAGAGTCTGGAACGCACCACGCGCGGAAGCGAGATATGGAAATTCGAAATGGGGTTGGGAAAATTGCGAGGGGGACGAAAGAGGAATGGATCAGCGTCGGTACTGTTTTGGAGAGTTCGGTTAGATACGTACAATTCTAGCGCGATTTCAGGTGGAATGCGCTCTGTGAATTCATTAATGGGAACGTCTTCTTTGGCACCTGGGCCTTCGTAATGGGCCTTGAAGGACATGTATTCGCAGACTTTTTCGACGATGGGGGCGCTGAGGTGGAGGCGGTGGACGAATAATTTGCCGAGGGGAGGCAACATTGTCATGTAAGCGGACGTTGTGCGGCGCGATAACTTACCGTTCGCTGATTGGACACACGTTGGCCAGTGCTTCTTTGAAGCTACCTGTGTGGTGGTAGCGCGGCGGTAATGGAACGGAATGGAACGCAAGGGATCATGAGAAATGGATAGCTATGGAAGGGAAAAGTCATTTAACTGTCGAAACTGAGCATGTTCTTGAGTGTGCCGCTCATCATGGCGACGCTACGCTTGACGAGGAAGGAGTGGCCATCTGAGCTGACGAGCTTGACCCAGTCGCCGTTGTCCTACAGATCGTTAGTGTATCGTAGTGCCGACTAAACGTTGACTTGCAGTGTTAGACATGGTCGTGAGGAGTGAGTACCCGTGGAAAAAAGAGGGTCGGGGATCGGAGGAGACCGATCCTCGTTTGTCCGGTCGACCAACACATCTACTGCGCACGACATTCGTTCATATGGCTCTTCCCAAGGTATTAATTACGTTGTGACAAGTATTGAACCAGGCTGACGTCTGCGGGCGATCGATCTAGCGAATTATCAAGGTAATTTAATGTGGGCGTGTCGACGTCGTGGCTGAGCGATGTACAGGAAACTGAGCGCCTTGTCGCCGACCCTGCGCCAGGGATCACTGCTGCACCGCACGAAGACAACCTCCGATACTTTGATGTGACGATCCAAGGGCCTGATGGAAGTCCGTTCCAACGTGAGTGGTCGTTCACATGGGGGACGAGGGCTGATGAGGGACAGAGGGGGTGTTTCGACTGGAGCTGTTCCTTCCTGAGGAGTACCCAATGAGCCCACCCAAGGTGCGGTTCCTGACGAAGATATACCATCCGAATATTGGTGAGTCCATGATGCACGGCCACGTTGTTGCGGTGTGGCGTTGTTATTTTCCGCATGCTCACACCAAGCAGATAAGCTGGGCCGCATCTGCCTGGATATCCTGAAAGGTGAGTGCTCTGTGTGCGAACGAGTCGAATCGTGATGCGTTGGCAGACAAGTGGTCGCCTGCGCTGCAGATCCGGACGGTGCTGCTGTCGATACAGGCGCTGCTGAGTGCGCCGAATCCAGACGACCCATTGGCGACGGATGTTGCGAAGCACTACAAGGAGAACGAGAAAGATGCGCAGCGGGTGAGTCGGGAGTGGACGGAGAAATATGCACAGTGATGAAATGTACGAGTTTGTTAGTCGAACACGCTGTTTCGAACTTTATGATGCCGTAAAGCCCAGACGCGGGTCTAGACTGCACACGCCGCTATTTACGACGCCAATTTCCTCCTCTCTCCCCAACCCCCATGTCTCTGATCCTAATCGCCGACATCTTCCCCCTCGTCATCGCCAACCTCGACAGCAAAGACCTAACAAACCTCGCGACCACCGCCAGACACATCCGCCACGCATGTCTGCCCCCACTCTTTGCTGACGTCCGATGGCCGCACAAGTCCATGGCGGGCAGCTCGGGCCTCCTCTTCTTCCCCGACGCCCTCTGGCCCTTGTTCAAGTACGTCCATCCATATCGTTCCATGCCCTCTCATCGCATTCCAAAAGGCACTTTCGTCTCGACTGGCACGACGAGTGGACGGAGCCTGGCCGCATACGCCACGGCTATCTCGATCGCGACGGCATTTACTGCCCGTTCCACTTCGACCGCGTAGTGTACGCCATCACACGCATGCCAAAACTCACAAGGGTCACCGTAAGCACCCCCTTCCTGCCCCCGCAGGCTCTCTACGAGGCACTCGGACAGTGTCGCGCCCTCTCCTCCTTCACCCTGATCGACACCCCAATCGATCAGAGCCTCATGCAGTTCTTCCCTGCACCAGTACGCCGCGTAAACCTCACCCCCGTCGGCCAGACCCTCCGCATCGGCGACGGCCCAACGGATCCAAAATTCGCAGAGATCACCTACTTGATGCGTGACTGGAGGAGAAAGTACAGGGCACAGGCACACTTTCGCGGATACAGGGAGATACGCTCCTCGGGCGTCTTTCTGCGCCAACACGCCTCCACACTCACCCACCTCGAACTGTCCGGCGAGTTAGCCGCATTCACTGGCCTCGCTACCATAGACTGGCCCGTCCTTGCCACCTTCATTCTCCACGGCAGAATCCCGAACCCGAACGTCAATCTCTCATTTCACGTCTCTGGCCCAGCACCCAACACCGTCCAGTACTCCCTCTTTGACGTGCTACACAGAATGCCCCTCTTGCGCGATTTCCGTATCCTGTTCCCCCAATCAAAAGGGCCCGACTTTCGTCTCCTCGATCGATACGCCCTCTCCAACCCACAAAACATCGCAAAGCTCGCCTCCCTCGAAAGCTTCGCCATCTCGAATGCCTGCCAACTCGAAGGTGTCTTCAACTACATGTCCAATCTTCGCCGGCTGGCTATCATGGCCCTCGTCGACCTCCCACGCTGGCCAATCGCGCTCTCACACCCACAGGTCGAAAACGTGCTCGCGGATATTGGCGCAAGCAATTGCCCCCTAAAGCATCTGCGTATCATCATCGAAGACAAACTCACCCCTACCATATGTCGTCTTATCTCTATCAATTGCCCGCAACTTGAAGTTCTCGAAATCGAGCGGTGCGGCTACCACGATGGCAAGTCTGTGTCTTCCTGTGTACGTCCGCTCTTCTTCCCTCCTCCCCATCTGCCACCCGTTTACCCCCGGGGTTTGTCACCTCATTTTGATTACGGCCATCACTGGAACAGGATGCTGACCCTAGAAACGTTGCTTTCATATTTCGTCGCGCACAGCAGGAATACCTGGAAGCGCTTTCCCCCCTTACTTCCCTACGTGACCTCCGCCTTTGCATGCAATTCCCCGAATACGACGAAGTAGACGACATGGAATCCTGGCGGGTCATACGGCATGAGTGTGCCGCCTTTTTTGCACGTGGCATCAAGTCGCTTCAAAAAATAGGGTTCGAATATCGCAAGCGCACCGGTACACACCGGTATCAAGATGCCTGGGCCGACTATGCGATATGTGGGCGCGAGTGTGGGGAGACGAGGCTTTGTCCCTTTCCTCCGTTGTGGTATCCCTTTCCCGAGGTCTGGGAACCGGAAGTACTTCGGTTCTAGAAGTAACGCCCTTGGTTGCGCTCTCACCGTTGGCACGAGACGGCGTCCGTGCATTGCCTCTTGGCATCTGTGTACGTGGATACCTCGCAGGTCCGGGTCCCATGGTTAATCATCTTCAAGTCCGCCTGTACATCTTCTCGATTACTTTCAGCCCACCATCACATCATCACGCATCGCCACACGCGACGAGGTTTACGCCCCTTGATCCTATAGCATCCTACTCCCATTTCATATCAGCTCTTTTTCGGCATGACCAAAACAGCTTTTCCTCCGTTCATTCACATGCGTCGACGGCGTCGTTTTTTTTTCATTTCACAATAGGGTTTTTCACAGTTGATCATCATGTGTGACATAGGTATGATTTATACACGGGTCTTTTTGTCATTCAATACACACGTACATGGTACATACATTTCATACTCATGCGTGCACCTCCCCTCGTTTTCATCCACTCTTTTATTTTCTTTCCCTTTTTTTCTCTTTGGGCAATGTGGAGCTGGTTATATATATAATGCGTGGATCACGATTGCCCGCGTATGGGGGCATCCATATCCAATGATCCACCCATCGATCTCCCGTCTTGTTCCGAGGCAAGGCACGCGGGGGATGACAGATTCTGGGGTGCGCTCGCTCGCGCCCTCGTTTCCAAATGTGACGCGGGGCGGTCTCATCCCGGGTGTGGCGCGGTCTAGACCACCCGTGGGCAGGGGGCGCCGCCGCTGGGGCCGGGCTGCGGGCGCAGTTGGGGCGTTCTGAGCCGGGTGCGTGGGCATGGGGCGTGGGCGTGTGTAGGTGGCACACGACGTGACGCGCACCGCTCCCTGGCGATACGATCACGGGCGAGGGCGGGTGGTGGACGAGAACCGGAGCGGGCTCCGCGTCGAGGGGGGGGATTTGAAAGAGAGCGGATGGGTGGCGAAAGTAGTCCCAAGATAACACGATCTCGGAAGGGTATCGTGTCACGGTGCGCGCGCGCGTTGCGGAGACTGGGTTGAGAGAGGTCTCAACCGCCCCACGCAAGAGGGCCTCGGCGCTATTAGAACGCACTATTTAGGCAAGGACCAGAAGACGACGATAATCGCGCCGAATACCTGGGCAATGGCCCAGACATGGGAATAGTATCAGACCAGGGCGACGGGGGCGGGCAGCTTGCCTGAGATATCTCCGCGGCCTGCAGGAGGGCGGTGAGCCGGCAGATGGCCTCAAGGGGAAAAGAGATTAGGCACCATGGAGAACTCACGGGGGTACGACAAGGAAGGAGGAGGGAAAAGAGGCGTCAGCGATGGGAAAGAAAAAGACAAAACATTAGCCCACCGCGAGGGTCGAACTCGCAGCCTTCAGATCGCCTAGTTGCATAAGAGTCTGACGCTCTATCCGATTGAGCTAGGCGGGCGGTATGTTTTTATGCAACATGATATCTACAACCCATGGTCGATTCGCCCCCAGCACACTCTGCCTTTTCCAAGATCGATACACGGATTGCCTGACTTCATTGCTGGCATTTTCGATGTCTGAGTGGTACACATCAAGTTTGCAGACACAACCTTGAGTGGTTTATGATAAGTTGATATCAGCTGTTACCTACGCCATGGGTGGACTTTGATGGCCGTCCCGCTATTACCCAGACGGAGTTTACCTCACCATCATCGTGTTACCTATTCTCTTCTTTGTGCACGCCCGACCCAGCCCGATGACCGCCTCGACATAGCATCTGTCTAACCAATCTTGGTTATTCGACCAGTGCCGGTCTTCAATGACCACGTTATCTTGACTCTCTAGGTCCGCACCAACTTGAGGATCTACTTCATCCATAAAAGGATCCTGATGCGATCCGCTTACCTGAACTCAGCGACAATGGATAATTCTGGTTCATCCTGAAGAGCATTTCGATGCGGATCGTATTTCTTGTTCATGCGGGGTCCCCAATGGAGCTTGGTCCGATACCTGTCCAAAAGCTCGCGTCATGAGAGTCCGAAACGACTCACGACAAAATAATCAGCGCACGCGCTCGCCGGAGATTAACCCGCATTATCGAGAAACCGATCAAGAGGGGAAGTCCGAGTGACACAAAAATTCAAGACGTTATGTGATCAGCCCTTCTGGATGGGGATTCTCCCCCACACGGAGATGAACTTGGATCGAGATTGCCGTGGTCATCATGGCTTGGGTTTCGGGATCGTTTGACGTCAAATGGAGCATATCCGATATGAAGGATGTGAGCCTAGCAATGTACGTCATGTACATGGTCTACGTGATAAAAACCAATGATGCTACTGCAGGTGAAGTCACATACATCGACGGTCCTCACAGACGTTGAATCTGCCAACCGGACACTACGTGCCAATGGGGAGTCCTTTGACGACAGGTGACACGGACGTGGACGTAGAAGGGCGCGGTTCTGCAGTATAGCATGAGCCATATTGGTCCGTCTGCGTGTAATAGCATCTTGTCGTGTCGTGTTCATGATGGGCAAGTCTAGATGTCTATCAACAATCACCCGGGTCTACCCTAGTACTCGACTGGATACACGCTGCGCTCTTGCACGAATATCCATTGTCGATCCGGATTGCGATACCAACGACACGCACGAGCAGCGACTGGGTAGTACGTGTTATGAGAGAAAAAGTATGCGAATGCAATTGTATTAGTGACTGAAGAAACGAGGAAAAACAAATATCAGTCTGGACACGTCT
>JBBPOH010000622.1:0-11753 GCA_038091335.1 Phylloporus arenicola | reverse complement strand
AAACGTCCGAGGCGAAAGTGGTCAAGGGTACTCACGCGGTGCATATACTCTGTACCCTCCAGGAGTTGTTTCATGTACAGCTTGATGTGACTGGGCTGTAGTTTTACTCTTTCGTTCTCCAACAGGCCCGCAAGGTCGTGGTCCATGTACGGAAAGACCATGTACACTGAAAGGGGAGATTCTTTGCCTTTACCTATACCACGCGAATTGCGTAGGCATCCGGAAAAAGAGGACAAGGACAAGGAAATTGAAACTTACTCCGAACCACGAACATATCCACAATATCCACGACACATGGATGTTTCATGGCTTTGAGGATCTTGATTTCCCGAAGAGCAGTCACAGGCATACCCTCTTTCTCATTGTGCATAAGAATGCGTTTGAGAGCCACGGCTCGCCCCGTAGAGAGTTGAACAGCTTTGTGAACCTCACTGGATGCGATGATCAGAATCAGTATACCAATCAGTCCAAAATACAACGTACCCAAACGTGCCCTCTCCAAGTTTTGTCGTGATGTTGTAATCTGACTGCTTGCCACATCCGTCAAAAGTTCTTCCGTAGGCTTCCATCTCCTCTTTACGCGATCTCTCTACGGGTTCTCGCTTCTTCTTTGCCACGGCCGTTGCGAGTGCGCCGCCTTCACCAGTCCGCTCACCTTTCTCAGCGGCACCGCCAGCCATACTCCGTTTCTCCCGGGCTCTCTGTATGTCTTCTTCTCTCGCGGGGGGCAAAACGGGGGATGGTGAATGGTCGCCGCGCGGAGCGTTGGGACGTTTAAGAGCAAATGAGACTGCCGCATGGGTTACAGGTAGCCCGTCTTCCTTGGTCTCCTCGGCCATCGACATGTCCATGGGCTCAAAAGGCGGTGGTGGCGGGACTGGGGAGTGCGGGGTATGTCGAGGAGAGACAAGAGATGGCGACACGGGAGGACGATGTTCCACGTCTGTCCATACCATGGTCACAGTATGAAGCGATGAGGGTGATTGCAACTCACCATCGTGAGTTGTGCCACCTCGACGGCCTGGCCTGTTTGCACCTGGCGGAGGCGCGCCTGTGCCCCAATAGGTGTCTTTGTTCCTCGGACGTTGATCATTATCCCAGGATTCGCGGCGCATTCTGTCAGGGCGCACGTTTGACAAGGGCGAGAATGCGGGTGCGGGTGAACGACGTGTAGGAAGTCTGTGTTTTCGGTGATGATTTGGCGAAGGGGAGGGCGAACGTGACTGGGACTGGCGTGGCGACAAGGGCGAGTGCGGACGATGGGGTGGCAGCGGCGGCGTACGTGCGAGATCTCGGGGGATATCCCTGTCGAAATTTCTGTCTGGATGTCGGTCTCGCACGCCACGCGGGGGCATGGACGGTGGCGGTGGGAATGGCCTGTAGGAACGGCTGTCGTACGAGTGTCTGTCCCAGGCAGAGTCCCATGGCGGCCGTCGGTCCCGGTCTCGGTCCCGGTCTCTTTCCCAGCCGCGTTCGTCAGGGACCCATCTGTCGCCCATGCGACGACGCGGAGGGGGGCCATCTTGGGGGCGGTGGTCGCGGAACCTGCGGCGATGGTCGTCATCTGGCGCTCGGTCGTGATGCTGTGTAGATTTTCTGTCGTCGTGTGCGAAGCGCGAGGACAAACGAGACTCCAAGGAGGGTGGGGGCACCTTTGGCTTGAAGGGGAACTTGATCTTTGGCTCGAACCTGGGCGATGAGGGTCGCAGGATGTCTGAGGGGGACGGCGGGGCGGACGCGTCGGGGTCGTCGAGCTCGCCCTCCTCTGGCGAAGACGTCGACGGACGCTTGGCGGGCCGCTGGTCGGGCGGGGGCGACGCTGGGCGTTTTGGCGACGTGGTGGACATTGGTCAAGCTTTTTGGCTTGGGACAGCCAAAGGACTACTGGCTGATGTAATCACTAACATGGCCCTCTACTTGAAACGGTTAGTGTCTGGAAACAAGGCGCGCTTCAGAGACGACCAGCTCAACATCGAGCTAGGTGGGCCCACATTGACAGCTTAGATTGCCCACCTCATGTCTGCACAAAAGACCTGGCATATGTCACAGACCGCATCATCGTCATGGGCTTCCCCGCGGTCGGAGTAGAGAGCATCTACCGCAACAGCCTTGCGGACGTTCAGCGGTTCTTATCAACCCGGCACGGCTCCGACTTCTGGGTGTTCAACTTTTGCCCCACAAGAGAGAACGCTTACCACGAAAGCGTCTTTGACAATCGCGTCAGCAGACACCCCTTCCCAGATCACCAGTCAGTCTCGCTGGTTTCGCGTGATCCGTACTCATCATACCACAGCGTCCCGCCATTTTTGTATTTCCCTTTGGTCACGCGAGAAATACACGCATGGCTCTCTGGTTCCGATGCACGAGTAGCAGTGCTCCACTGTAAAGGTACATGTCCCTATTCCCTTCTCTTGTTCCGAATGAGACGTCGTTTGGAAATCTAGCTGGAAAAGGGAGGTCTGGCACTCTCGCCTGCGCCTACTTGCTCTCACTCCACCCCTCACCAATCCCCACCTCTCTTCAAGACAGTTTATCCGAATGGACACTGATTGGCGAGAAGGAGGGTTTGCAGACACCATCAACCGATACATCTTCGGCTTTACCCGCATCGATCGATCACTCGCCCATTCCTCCTGCTTCTGGCGCGGATCTCGTCCGGGTCTCGTCAAAGCACACGGTGGAACAGGTTCTTGATCTGCATACGTCTAAACGCATGAAACCTTCTTTGCGTACATCGAGATATCGAAAGCCCAAGATGGGTGTCAGCATTCCGAGTCAGAAACGATGGCTATCCTACTGGTCACAACTTCTACTTGGCAAAGGGCCGCCGTCATTTTCACCCGAGGAACAAGAAACCCATATGGAACCGCAATTCACTAAAGTAAAACTCACAAAACTCACCATTCGAATGCGTGAATTATCCGGGATGCAACCACGCCTTGTGCAAGCAGCAAATGTGGTGATCACGAGCACTGGAAGAGGTCGCGCAGTCAGTGAATCCACAACGGGAAGGCTCTGGGCATCTTTGGCACGATATAACGACCGCCTCGTCGACGAGCTTGAACATTTGGAAAAGGAGTCACTCACTTCGCCTGATGGAACACGCAACAGTCCTTTTAGGAACGATAAATGGGACAAGGCAAAGATGATACGAGATTTTGCAAAGATGGGCATATCAAACATTGAATTGGCTCGAGGGGCTGAAAGTGTATGTACTTTCACTTTCTATATGAACTCACCTGATGCATCATCCTAGAGGCCAATTTCGACTTATGTTTTGTGCCCCTTGGACGAAAGTGAAGGAGATGGGGTGAAATTTGGAGGGCCAGAACGTGAAAACCCACAACATACATCGATCCCCGAGGGCTCCTCCCATCTCGTATCATCGGGAAAAGATGACTTGGAAGACCCGTTTGGTGTGACGCTCGAAGCCAATCGCGAGCTTCGTATCAAACTTTTCTTGGGCGAGGTTGTTCACTAGTAGTCGTGACGAGCGCGTACTCATCTAGTATCCGCAGATTACTATTGGATGGGTGTGGGTCATACCCGCGTTCCACATGTCGCCCGATTCCCCGTCGTCTACCCTTGTTCTTTCTAACGACGACATCGATTTCGCAATTGGGATCGGTAAGGCACTAGTTGATATGAAGATATCGTTCGCCTGGCACTCAGAGGGCTCCTGATCTGGAACGGTTTCTTTGTCCCTGCCAATATCATGGCAAACGCCATGATGATCTCCCGTCCTTTCCGCTCAGCGCCGAGAACGGACAACCACAGCATCTGTGAACCTGTGCTGATGAAATATCCGAGAGAGGATAGTTCGATTCTTTGTTAGTGAGCACATTCATAATGGATCTGTCCAGGCTTAGCAGAGTGGAATGCAATGGAGAACTGCCGCTTTGATTGGTA
The DNA here is from genome assembly GCA_038091335.1 of Phylloporus arenicola. Taxonomy (NCBI): domain Eukaryota; kingdom Fungi; phylum Basidiomycota; class Agaricomycetes; order Boletales; family Boletaceae; genus Phylloporus; species Phylloporus arenicola. The sequence continues at coordinate 7,844 of JBBPOH010000622.1, read as the reverse complement.
CTGCTCTACAGGATCAGCTTCGCCCAGAAGTTGACACGACAATACTGTTCATTTATATATGCAAATGCGGCAAATCCATCAGTTGCCGGGTTCCTGCAAAGTTGTACTGCTTCCCCGGTGTCAAAAACTCGGCCCCGACCTGGTAGCCATGGTGTTTGGCATACCTGTGTAATAGTTACTGCTGCCTAACAATGACGACACGTTCTAACACGGCGGCGTGTAATCCCGGATTAGTACGACCGCCTCATAATCTCTGACGTGTTATAGGCATGGAGCGCTACTAGCGCAGGATAGTAAACGTGTGGCATCGTTCAAACCCACATCCAATGCTCCTGGAAAGCAGACACATCGAGCAGGCCAATCAAGAGGAATTCCGAGACTGTTTCCGTTCATACAGTGTCCCTGCATCCGGGCGATACCCAACAAAGTTCACACTAGTTATGGACTAGTTCCGGTGTGGTAATTTTATCTACCTTATCAACCCTAGGCCTCACGATCCAGCAAGTACAAGGTTGCTTGCCACCTCGAGGGTAACGGACGTGCATCGGAAGTTTGGCTCACTTTATCCTTATTAAATGCCAGTGGGGTTCCGACCAACGTGATGGGCTGTTAGTCGTCCTCGTGCAGCATTCTCAACTTTCTTGTCAGAACCGCCCATGATACCGTTCGCCCTCAAAGTCGTATGGTTTTGTCTCTCGTTTTCAGGCAAGTGAGAGCGCGTTCTTTACTGAAGGATGTCTTATCGAACGCGTCTGCAGGAATTATAGCATGCTGGGTGGTTCGATGCGTGTTTGCGCAGGCCATCGATAGCTACTGGGGCCCCATGTTGTGCAGCGTCTTTGCGACGTTATTAGGGAGTAATCTGTCTCGGTAGGCGCGTTGTAGTTGAAGAAATGCGTGCGTATCCATCGTACAGGGATGATCTATGACATGGACCCATATCAAATGCTGAAAACGTTTTGTATCCGTGAGTTGCGTCAGTCTCCCGCTCGATCATGACTGAATAACAAAAACAGTTCCAATATTCGTAATTTATTATTCGGCGTAGTCGCTCACTGGCATCTGTGCTGCGTTCACGTTTGCCACGTCCAGTCCGATACTATGGCCTTCATCTATGAATCATGCAACAACAGGGGCCGTATGCTGGGCTCTCCATCATTCCTACCATACCGTGCTTCGTTGTCTCTGTTTCCGCTGTTCGTCGGATCATTCGACTGCACCGGGACAACCAGCGCGCTGGTTCGTTCAAGAATGACGTGTGGCAACTCCGTTCGCTGGGTGAGCGGATTGCGTCTGGGGGTCCACCAGATGGCACGATGGCGAGTTCTTGGGTATGAAAACAGATGTAGAGGGATCGCTGGAATGGACAGAAACATGGCAAGTCGTTGGTACGATGGAGGACGAGCAGACGGGTCGCACGTCATCCTGTAAGCCGCGTCTTACGCGCCGAGAACGGGTACAGGCTGACGCGGATCCCAGCAACGACACACATCGTGGCACCGGTTCCAAGGCCGAATCTCGCGCCGGCCATCTGGCGGTTGATCCTGTTCCAGATGTGCGTTGGAGGATTATCCGAGAGACGTGGGCTGATGCTGGTCCAGGTCGGTTTTCATCATTCAATGTCTCGCGGCGCTGTCGACGGTGGTTGATGTTGCGCAACATCGGGTCACAACACGTTGCGTTCGTGGGGTCCAGCGCTGGTTTTGGTAGGCGGTGCAGACTGCTCTTCCTGCTGTTCGCCGTCGACTGATGTTTTGGAAAAAGTATTGTGTACTGGTAAATATTTATGCATCCCCAATGGATTGAAAGCAACGTCTTTGGTGCCATTCCACGTCGCCAAAATGCGTATTTTCTGGTGCTAGATGAGTTTCTGGCACTGTATAACCCTCCGATTGTCTGTTCCTGGGGAGCGAAGGATTCCAGGTACCGAAGCGGTGGCAACCCCAAAGAATTTACAGTACTTAAAACACCCGACACCGCGTCTTTCTCTCCTTGACCACTCACTCTTACCATGTCTCCAGCACCGTCAGACACGGCGCCGGCCAAGTCTGTGGACCCGACACAGTTTGTCGAGGACCCGGAGCATACACCCGCCGACGCCAACATTCCCGACAACTACGTGTCCTACACTCTCAAGCACCAAAAGCCGCTCCCGCCAATCACCTGGGAGAACGTGTTGGAGAACCTCAACTGGCTCCACGCCGCCATTCTTGGTCTCAGCCCGGTCGTGGGGTTCATTGGCGCCTGCTACACGCCCCTCGGATGGAAGACGGCCGTTTGGGCTGTCGCATACTACTACATGACCGGCCTCGGTCTGTCTTTCCTTGCTGAAAATTTTTCGTGGCCTGACCTTTGCTAGGCATCACGGCTGGCTACCACCGTCTGTGGGCACACCGTTCGTACAATGCGTCGCGACCGCTGCAATACGTGTTGGCCATGTTCGGTGCTGGTGCCGTCGAGGGCTCCATTCGTTGGTGGGCTCGTGGCCACCGTGCTCACCACCGCTACACCGACACGGACCTCGACCCTTACAACGCACACAAGGGGCTTCTCTGGTCCCACATTGGCTGGATGATCTTGAAGCCTCGGCGTAAACCGGGCGTGGCGGACGTCAGTGACCTTTCAAAGAATGACGTTGTGAAGTGGCAGCATCGTCACTACCTTAAGCTAGTCGTCATCATGGGTATCATTTTCCCGACGCTCGTTGCAGGTCTTGGATGGGGTGACTGGAAAGGTGGCTACGTATATGCGGGTCTGCTGAGGCTAGTTTTTGTGCATCATGTAAGCGATGGATATTTCTGGACGACAGACATCTGATAACCTTTGCAGTCCACGTTTTGTGTCAACTCGCTTGCTCACTGGTTGGGCGAAACGCCTTTTGATGATAAACACACTCCTCGTGACCACTTGGTTACTGCACTTGTCACCATCGGGGAGGGCTACCACAACTTCCACCACCAGTTTCCGATGGACTACCGGAATGCGATCAGGTGGTACCAGTACGACCCCACCAAGTGGTTTATTTGGGTTTGTCAACAGCTTGGACTTGCTTCGCACCTCAAGGTATGCAGTTCCTTGATTAACCCTTGCGTTCATTGACCCCCTTTAGACATTCCCAGACAATGAGGTCCGTAAAGGGCAACTCACCATGCAACTTAAGCGGCTGCGTGAGACGCAGGAGAAGCTCTCTTGGCCATCGGATAATAGTCACCTGCTGGTCATTAATTGGGAGAGCTGTGAGTGATCGTCATGAATGCACATCGCTTGGCCTGAAATGCTGTTCAGATGTGGACCAGGCCAAGACCCGCCCATTGATCTGCATCGCGGGTTTCATCCATGATGTGTCCGACTTCCTCGATGAGCACCCAGGTGGCCGACATCTTTTGACGAAGCACATTGGTAAAGATGCTACCACCGCCTTTTTCGGTGGTGTGTATGACCACAGCAATGCTGCGCATAATGTAGGTTCCGGTGTCCTTCTGCCTTGTCTGTGCTAAGAATGTTCCTAGTTGCTTGCTATGAAACGTGTCGGTGTCCTGCACGGCGGTGCTCCGCATGGTCTGGAAGACAAGACGATTCCACCAAGCCAGCGTCTACGGATTGCCCGATACAGTGAGCTGAGTGCCAGCGGGTATAGCTCCGCGGCGTTTTCGGATGGCGAGGGTCTCATGGGTTAGAGCAAATGTTATTGGAGGGGATGGATAGAAGCTTGCGACATTGTGAATAATAGCAGTTTTCTCTCTGGCAATGAGTATACGTCCTGCGATGCCCAGTCTTCAGTGACAGTCGGCTAATGCTAGCTGTCTCACTGAAGCATGTCATGCTGGATGATTGACAAGTCAGGGCTATGACTCGCCAAAGGTGATCATGTCCATCATACATTAATGATGTGCTGTTCCTTGACAACCTCCCAAAACATAAGGATAAATGGAGAGAGATGACCATTAGAAGTACCGCCATGGAAACTCTCGTCATCGCTCCAAGACCGATGGAAGTGTACGGTGCAACCTCAGTGGTAGTCATGTTTCGCGGTCAGCTCCATGGAAACAGATGGGCTCTCCAGGATCAAAGTGTCTGATTGCCGGTGGCACGGCAAAGCGTGGGGATAGCCGCGGACCGCTCACCCATCATATTAGTACTAGCCTCCCTGAGCTCTTCTCTTTCATCCACCCCAAACATGGTCTCAAAGCGCCAAAGGAGATCGTTCGACGAGGACCCCCTCGCACGGGCCATCGCACCACCCCCGAACGAATCACCCGCAGAGCGCGAGCACCGCCTGGCCGCAGAATCTGAGGCGAAAAGGGTCTCGGATGCCATCGACGACGAGCTCAGCCGCCAGCGCACCGCAGACAAGAAGAACCCAAGACCCGTCAAGATACTCTTGCTCGGTGCGTTGTTCACTCCTCCCTCCGTTCCTACTACAACTCTCCACAGGTCAGAGCGAATCTGGTATGCCTGTAATCTGATGCTGTGCTTGACCCAGCTGATCGTCCTCTTGCACAGGCAAATCCACCACACTCAAGAGTATGTCCCTACTCTCTATGATCCCCCATGACTAATCGCATCTAGATTTCCAGCTCATGCATTCACCAAAGGTCAGTCCCAAACTGCAATCGCATGCCACGTATCAACTCTTTCCTAGGCGTTCCACGCGGAGAAGGCCTCGTGGCGTGCCGTCATCCAGCTCAACGTCGTCCAGTCCATCCATACCATCCTCGACCTCATATCAAGGGCCCATGCCACCTCGAACGGCGTACTCCCACCCCCACCCATCTCCCGCGGGCATGCATCCACATCCTCTATCTCTTCCTTCAGGCCCCCCTCTCCGACTACCCCAAAGGAATATCCTATTCTTCCCCCAGAGCTTCTCAAACTCAAGATGCGTCTCGCACCACTCATCCAGGTGGAGGCTGCCTTGATACGTAAACTGGTCCCTTCAGAGCAGGCCGACGTCCTAGCACCTGCCGATCCAAACGCATACCCGTCCCACGAGGTCAGCGTCAACTCGAGCCTCGGCTGGAAGAGCGCCTTTAATCGCCTTCTTGGCTCGAGCGGCCGCAGCAGCCTCGAGAGCCAAGATCTCGTGAACTGGTCGGATCCAGAGGACCCAGGGGTGATCTTGCATGCGTGCTCCGAGGACATGATCAAGCTTTGGGCAGATCCTACTGTCAAGGAGCTCTTGGACATTAAAAAGATGCGACTAGAAGAGATGGCTGGATTGTGCGTCGTCTCGGGTTCGTTTTGGGTTTAACGTTGATGCTGTCTAGTTTCTTGGACGCACTGGCTCGAATAACGTCGCCGAAATACATTCCAACAGACGGTATGATCGACGTTTTATTTCTCTTTCGAGACACTCATGAACTATTAGATGATATTCTTCGTGCGCGGCTAAAGACACTTGGGGTCACTGAACACCGCTTTCAAGTCAAATCTGGTGCGTGTGTGGCGTTGCGTCACGGGTATGGACGTTTGAACGTTTACTGGTCTTCTAGGACACCTTGGAACCACTATGAGCAGTGATTGGCGGGTGTTTGATGTCGGCGGTCAACGATCTCTCGTAAGTGGTTTGTCCGATGCCTTCCTTAGCTGTCTCACCTTATTGAATTCATAGAGAGGTATGACATTCCCTTTTCTTCATAAAATGACAGGAGTCATCGTTATCTAGCGGCGTGGGCGCCTTATTTCGATGACATGAATGCCATCATCTTCTTGGCTCCGATAAGTTGCTTTGATCAGGTCCTCCAAGAGGACCCGAGCGTGAATAGACTTGTCAGTCCTCTATGCGTGATTCAATGCACAAGCTGACCATTTGCAGGCCGACTCATTCCTCCTTTGGAAGAACATCGTTTCAAATCCACTCTTGAAGCAGACCGACCTGGTGCTTTTCCTCAACAAATGTGACATTTTGCGCGCAAAACTCAAATCGGGCATTCGTCTGAGCGACTATGTTGTGAGCTATGGGGACAGACCCAACGATTTCGAGAGTGCAAGCACATGTCCGTTTTGCTCTGCGTCGTTTTTATTGGCCACTGACGATGCGTGAACAGATCTGAGGAAAAAGTTTGCGGGCTTGATGAGGGAGCATGCAGGTGATAGGCCATTTTATTGTCATTTTACTTCTGTCACGGTTCGTCGCAAGGTCCGCGTGCTTCGGACATGTGCTGATGTGGCATACTTTCAGGATACCCAATCAACTTCATTGATATTGGAGAATGGTGAGTACCCGCTGCCATCGTGGACCTTGAACTGACGACGCGCATTCCAGTACAAGACGTCATCATACGAGATAATCTCAAGAGGAGTGCCCTGGTCGGATAAAAGTCGACCACCTCTCCGTGTTTTGTTGCCCTCGCGGACGGTTGCAGACGCTGCTGTGTTGTACAACAAGCCTCTTGATAGTGACACTTTGTTTTTCGGATACCTCTATATATTTTCTGTGTTTAATCCGTAGCTGTATGGTTTCTGGGCCCAGGTTGGCGGGCTTTCAGTACTGTTTTGTGTAGTTTTCTAGTTGTTGCATCGAGTTTACTGTCAGCAATGTGCAGCTAGAGCGCCTGATTCACGTTTTGTTTTGAAACGGAACAGGACAATCAACGAGATCATCGATACTGGTTATTTAGGGCCTCGAAGTAGCGACCAGAGCAGAGCCAGACTCCTTATACAGACTCGCTGTAGTCGTGCGGTGCTCCACTCTCGTCTCTCTCGAGCAGTCTTGCTCGCCCCACAACTCACTCTGTCCAAACTGTGTGTCGTTCTCAACACATTCTTGGTGTCCTAGTTCAGATTCGTGCTAACTTTGTTCCGCTATCATCTTGCCCAAGCGCTCTATCGTCTACCAACTCGCTTCCGTGAGTCTGAACTGTCTTTCATCGATCATCGATCTCGTCGATCTCACTGTCTCTGTCATTGTATTACTTGCCTTGTTTTGCATGCCTACAGACCCGCCACATCTCCCCCTGCCATCGAATTCTCCTCGTCTAAGTCTTGTATTTTAGCGCCCTCTCAGCGCCCTCTCCTCCTGTATCCAACAGCCGACTTACAGTCCCCGTGCCTGCCTCGCGCCGTTCTAGCTCTCCGTTGCGCCCCATCATTTTCCGTTTCCTCACCCCTCTACCCCACCCCTCGCCTCCAGCTCTCACCCACCATCCTCACCCATTTCATCTCCCCGCTTCCACCAGTTTTTCCTTATCCTTGGTTTGCACTGCGCCGTTGAACTCGTCCCGCCCGAGTTGGCAGCCTATACACCGCCGCGTTTGCCATCATACCGTCCCCCATCCATCGCTTCATCTCCTGCCATTGTTCTCGCATCCTCCGTGGTCTACTGTGAGTCATCCGAGTTCTAATTGCCGTCGATATCTCATCGGTTCTGCTATTGCTAATCCTACTCTCGTGCATTGTCTCTGCTCTTGGTCGTCCCTTGCGTTGCATTGTTCTCTAATCACCCTGCCTGTTTTAGTCACTTCCGTGCCCTGCTCTGTTTCTTGTGAGTTTTAGATGTTTCGCCTCACTGTTGATCTCACATCGGCTCCGTCTTTTCCCGTGCTAGTCGTAGTCGTCTGCCTTGTGCCTATTTGCTCTGCCTGTTAGCTTTCTCTCACTCGTCTCCGCCCTACAAGGCGCCCAATCGTCTCGTCTTCTGTCTGCCCTGCCTTTCACGTCTTGCCTATTTCCCATCCTCCCGCTCTCAATAAACATATCCCGTCTTGACTTCCTGAATTATCCCAATCTTGCCCAGTTCCATTAACGATGTTGCCAAATCGAAACCCTATTTCTGCCCTCGCCTCTTACAACAGTCATCTTCTCCTGCGCTCGACGCGCTACATTGCCCACTTGCTCATCGAAGC